>JASDQU010884531.1:19510-33355 GCA_032191745.1 Picea mariana
GTATGGTGTTCTCCATCTAGATCAAGAATATTGGCAATGGAGAAAAAATGCTCGACAAGGGTATGTGGTTTGGACACAATTTGGTGCAGAGATTTATGACTGCTTTGAAACTGACACCCACAATTTAGGTCGTTTGGCAAAGTTGAAACAATGTGGCACAGTGTAAGATTTTATAGCTGCTTTTGAGTGCTTGGCTTTCTGCACAGAGGGAATATCTGATGCTTTTTTCCAAGAATGCTTTATCAGTGGCCTCAAGGATGAGATATATGCCCACATCCTCATGTATCGCTCCCAGAGTTGGGTGGAAGCTATTAAAAGAGCTAAAGAATCACAATATGTTGTCTCTTATCAAACCAAAAAGTCCTCTATTCCTCGCCCTAAACTAGTCACTCCCATCCCTCCTTCCACTCCACTGAAGATCCATAAATTGACTCGGGAAGAAACAACTCAATGCTAACTCAAGGGCCTTTGTTATAATTGTGATGACAAATATTTTCTTGGGCACAAGTGTAAGAAAGAAAATATTTTTATGGCCATCTCTAAGGATGTTTTTGAATAAGAGGTCGAAGCTCCCTATTGGCAGCAGGCCGAAGTGGAAAAAAGGATGGTTGAAGTGGAAAGAAGGATGATTGTGGGGAAAGAAAGCGTGCAGAAACTGAAGTAACAACTGGAAGGAAGAACAACACGCACGCATGCAAGAAAGCGTGCACAAGGAAAGCGAAAGATGGAAGGAAGAACAACACGCATGCATGGGAGGAAGACCTAAGGTCGGTAGGGTTAGGGTTTTGGTACTATATTGTAAACGACTGAAGATCTCGATAGAGAAATAATATAGATACGTAGGTATCAATAGAGGTTCAGTTCCTGATTAGTTCGTTTTTGTATTGTTTGTCATAGATACGTACGAGTCGATGCAATATGTAATGTTGTTTTGAATTATTTTTGTAAGTTGTTGAGCTAGAACATAGGAGAGAAGGAATATCTACGGATTAGATCGCAGGCTGTGGAGCTTGGTGTGATCTAGTTCGCCTCACATAGATCTTACCCATCCGAGGAGAATTGTAAGCGCGCGGTGTTGGAGATGTAGAACTACCATAATAAAAGAGCCAAGAGCCAAATCTTTGTGGACGTAGCCTAGGAGGGGGTGAACCATGGTAACATATGTGTAATGTGATGAATGAATTCATATCTTTGTCTTCT
This sequence comes from Picea mariana, assembly GCA_032191745.1. Classification (NCBI taxonomy): domain Eukaryota; kingdom Viridiplantae; phylum Streptophyta; class Pinopsida; order Pinales; family Pinaceae; genus Picea; species Picea mariana. The sequence continues at coordinate 20,711 of JASDQU010884531.1, forward strand.
TTCAGCAGTTAATTGTTGTGCTTAATGAATGAATGAGTTATTATATGGCTATGAAATACGGTTGCATGTTAGGGGAATAAACTGTGAAAGATAATGCAGGACCACGACTAATAGTAGATTGCTATCACAATTTATAGTAGATGGATCTGAATAACAAACCCCTATCTCATACTCAATCCTAGGCTGTAAACACCCGAGTCTTACAACCACCCATTTAAAGCTATCTCAGGTGAGACTGCACAACGCATTCTGTGTGTTGTGTTTCCTTCTGGTTTACCAGGAGGGTTGATAGTTTTAGAGGCTTTGTTGGAACCCCGAAAATACATGAACCTTGGGTCAATAACTGAGATGGTAAAGAAGGGAGAATAAATGACCAACAAATTGTTCTGTTGCCGTGTTGGTAGGAATGAGAGAGGACCGAGTAGAGGAGATAGATTGAGGAAGAAAAGAATGAAGAAAAGAAGAGATCAATGAGCCATTACAAGGGAATGTTGAGACCATGGAACCCTACGAAAGAAGGAATCGAAGGCTGGTTGAGAACCAAATAGCTAGAGTTTTCACAGAGAGACAATAGAAACCCTAGAATCACACCTAGAAAATATTTGGACAAATACGTGTTTACTGATTTGCACGAAGTCTTTTTTTGTGATTTTCCACATCTACTACAGGAGTGGATACTAAGGTTGAAGGATAACCACGCGACGAATCGTATTCAATAGTTATATTGGACCCCAGTACAGATTGAGCAGCTACAGCAGGTGAACAACAAATTCACTCGTGCAATAGACTTTTGGCTTGACAATATTGTGGTTGGCTTCATAACAAAGTTTGCAGTTGACACAACGAAGTCATATAGCGCGGTGGAGCAAGAATTTATACATGGACCTTGAGGAAGGTACATTTGATCATTGTATACTTCTATTAAGATATTGTTATATAACAAAGGTGTAATGACAATGGAATCAAACAACTAAACTTCCCTGCGTGCATGGGGGAAGGGGGGAAGCATTGACAAAGAGAGGATAAATGGAAGGATGTAAGGATAAAGGCAAGCAGGAGGAGGAACCCTTGGACCTGGTCATGATGGATGACGACCAGATCATGTGGATCTTGGCATCATCAGGAAATACATGTAGCGGAGTACCCTACCAATATAAGGTGAATACCAAGAAGAGAGATGTAGCCACGAGGGAAGGCATGGCGAGCGATGAGGAAGAGGTAGAGGATCTCCAGGCTATGGAGCAGATTGAGGAAATCCTACGTGCAACATATGAGAGGAAAATGAGAGGTCCAAGAATGGGAGAAGAAGGAAACCATCCTATCCATATTAATGTCAGTGTGGAACCCATAAACCCATGTGAAAATAATACACCAAAGAGGACACCACCATTTAGACAACCAAAGTTCAGAGGAAGTATGACAACAAGAAGTACATCTACACAAGGAGCAACAACTGGTGGAGCTAGTTTAGGCATCACTAGTCAAGTATCTACATCACACAGAGGAGGTAGTAGTTCAGTATTCAGAATGGCAGGACACAATCCCACTATCATATTACCAGAATTTCGAGGAGAAGCATCATAAGACCCTGAGAAGCATTTGTTCATTTGTGCAAAGATCTAGGAATAAAAATAGATCACTGATGAAGATACCAAACTCGTGCAACTAGCGATTACGCTAAGAGACTACGCACTAGACTGGTACATGAGTCTAGACACAAACAGTTCCCCTGGAATGACAAGGACACTAGCTGACATTAAGAAGTTACTTCTTAATGAGTTCCAGAAGCTGAGCTCAGAGGATCAGTACATGAACAAGATGATCAAAATAAGACAGAAACCAGGAGAATCTGTATGGGAGATTGATCAGAGATTCAAGTGACTGAAGGGAAAGTTAAAATACCTTATGACCGATATGCAACATCGACACCTGTTTGTCAACTCACTACTCCCACACTTAAAATATCCTTTACGACAACATAAATTTCAGACGCAGGAAGAGGCTCTGCAGGCAACCTTGCAACTGGAAGAGAACCAGTACCAGAAGACGGACCTAACTATCAAAGAATTGAAGGAGGATTTGAAGAATCTAACATTTTAGATGAACCAGAATAAGAACAAGGACAAACGAGAATTCGTTTGGTGTACCACATGCTGGACGAAAGGATACCACAAGAATGAGTGCCCAACATTCGAGCAGTATATGGCAGAAGGTATGCCAAATCCATTACCATAAGGAGGACTATGGTGTGAAATATGTAAGAAACCAGGTCATGACCCTTATCACTGCATGATGATGCAAAAATACCAGACAGTTCCAAAGAGTTCATATTGCACCTTTTGCAAGTTAGTGGGCCATGACGATAAAGATTGCAGAACTATGGAGCTGATGCAGGAAAGAACATCAGATGCATATAGAGTACATGCTAAAATGATGACGGGGTAAGAAACACCACAGTTCAATCCAGTCCCATCTCCATACAACAATGTGCAACAACAGTATAATATTGCATAGCAACCATACAATAATGCGTAGCCGCAGTACAACCCGACACAACCTCAGTACAATACTGCACAGTACAATCAGACACCACAGTATAACGTGTCGAGAGGTGATTGAGCAGGTTACAAATGAGGAGGATGAACCAGAGGAGGTTTCAAACGAGGTAGATGACCAGTTACATGTCACAATTGTCAAAAATCGGGACATTATGCACGAGAATGTCCACTTCCACCAACAACTTGTATGTATTGTCACGCATCGAACCACGATACAGAGGAATGTACAAAATTACTAGTAAAGATCCAGGAAAAGAGGAACCAAAACAATTAGAATGTTCAGTGAATTTCAACCAAAGAAAGGGATGACTGACAGAACATTAATATAGTCACTCGTGGAGGAACGAAAACATGAAATGACGCAGTTCTTTAGGAACTAGAACAAAACCAATGGGTAAAGAAGAACACTGAACCAAGGAAGCAGTTCGATGCGCAAAAGGAAAAGGAGATCTTTAAAGAAGCCAGACAAGAATTTCAGAAGGAGGACACAACGTCAACTTCAACTACACAACATCATAAGGAAGCCTCAAAATATGAGATGTCGCTATCACTGGATCATACCAATGGGATTCAGCCCATGGGACAAGTAAGTACAATCAAAGGATTTTTGCAATCATGCGTGAAATTATTAAGTGATCGCTCATCTATGAAAATATTGCAAAACATACTAGAGAAATGTAGCAGAGAGACAGAAGAAAAGCTAGAACCAAAAACAATTAATCACCTACACACAAGAAGAAAGACAAGTAGGGAATTTAGATTGAATGCTAACATTGGGGATTTCAATATGGGAGACATTATACTGGATCTAGGATCTAAAGTGAATGTATTACCAAAGAAGACATGACAATGCATGGGAGAACCAACATTAGGGTACTCAACCATTCAATTAAAACTAGCAAATCAACTCAGAGTTCTACCAATAGGTAGACTGAAAGGAGTGGATCTTGATGGAGTGCACACTAAAGCAGACTTTGAAGTCATTGAAATAGTAGACGACACAACACCTTACCTGGCATTGCTTGGTTTGGATTGGGCGTTTGACAACCAAGCCATAATAAATTTGAAAACCAGGAAAATGACCTTTGAGTTCGGAGAATATAAGTTCATCACACCATTAGACCCATCAGAAGGGGAGAGGTTTGTAGAACTTACTTGCCTAGACTTAGAGGAAATCAACTAGTTGTACAGAACAACTGCGCACAATGAGGATTACGTAAACCCAACTACGGATGGAGTACTCAGTTGGTGGAGCATTACTTCATGTGCAACAGACTCAGACACCGGGTTAGAAAACTAGCAGCAAAGGCTACATGAAGTATCCACGAGAATATGTGCAAGAATAGACCGCGTAGTACGATGGGTAGGAAAAGAAATAAGAGAAGCACCTAGTTTCCACGGACTAAATGATTTAGAAATATTCTTGATACAATACGAAGATGAAGTGTTAGAGAACCAGAGACTGTTAGCACTTGACTTAGCACTAAAGGCCAAACTTGCAATATGGTGGGGCACACACAAAGAGACAATCACAGACTGGTATCAATGTAAGCAGTTACTACACATAAGGTTCAGTGCAGAACAAAAAAACAACAAACAACAGAAATATGAAGGACAAGGGACACTAGCAGAACACTTGGCGAAGTGCAGAACGCTGTGGAAAATGACACCACCAGAGGAATGTCCTCATCACTTCATACATACTCTAGAGGGCATACCAACGAATTGGTATATAGACTGGGAATTACACAAAGGAACTACGACATGAATGACATTGCAATAAAATTTCACAGTCACTTTCTCATTCAAGCATGATAACCCCAACATAGACACAACCCTTAAATGGATCAGAGGAGTGATATTCATCAAAGAACTAGAAATATAAATTATCACGGAAGAGAAACAACGAAATAAATAAACAATCAAGGAACTGTTGTCATGTTACCATGTATAGGAGGAAGCACCAGATGAAGATGACCCACACGATATTCAGATCAAAGAAGTAGAAGGTGAAAGAGAAGTGGAAGGACCACCCATAGAATTATAAGTCATTTCCACGCCAATCAGGGTAAAAAAAGTTAACATCGCGACAATTGAGTAGCCCAAAATGGCTAGCATTGGAGATTACTGGGATGAGCAAACAATAGAAAGTATCACAGAGTTGTTACGTGAATATAGTGACCTCTTTCCCACAACATTCACAAAGATGATGGGTATAGCCAGAGAACTGGGAGAAATGAAGATACCACTCAGACCTGAAGCGAGACCTATTAGACAACGACCCTATAGACTAAACCCCATATATAAACAAAAAGTTAAATATGAGATTGACATGATGCTCGAAGCCAGCATCATCGAACCAGTTGAGGAGTCATAATGGATAAGCTCGATGGTAGTATAGGACAAGAAAAAAGGAAGAGGGATCGGGATATGCGTCGACTTGAGGAAGTTGAATGATGCATGCCTACACGACCCATTCCCTACACCATTCACAGATGAAGTGTTAGAGAATGTGGGAGGACATGAAGCTTACTCATTCACTGATGGATTCTCAGGATACCATTAGATTAAGATAGCACAAGAGGACAGACAAAAGACCATGCTTATGATAGAATGGGGATCTTATCAGTACATGGTCATGCTGTTTGGCCTAAAGAATGCACCCACAATATTTTCCAGAGTGGTCATCGCAACATTTAAGGAATTCATCCATTAGTTTCTTGAAGTATACTTGGATTATTCGACATTATATAGCCTGTTGAAAAACCATGTGGAATTTTTACGACTGATGTTAGAAAGATGCAGACAGTGCCAAATATCACTGAATATCAAGAAATGCATATTTGGGACTCCATTTGGAATACTATTGGGCCACATAGTATGCAAACAAGGTTTATTGGTAGATCCGACAAAGATCACAGTCATTGTTAACTTGCCAGCACCAAAAACAATCCGTCAGCTAAGAGCGACGTTAGGACACACAAGATACTACAAGAAATTTATCAAAGGGTATGTGCAAATCACAACACCAATGGAAAAACTGTTAAGGAAGGATACAAAGTTTCAGTGGAACGACGAGTGTCAACACGGTCTGGATACTTTGAAGGAAAAGATGGTTACCACGCTGATATGAGTATTTCCAGATTGGGAAAATACATTCCATGTGCATGTAGATACATCAATGATAACACTTGGAGCTATCTTAGCACAACCAGGAGAAGGAGACTTGGATCACCCAATAGCATTTGCAAGAATAAAGTTATCAGACTTGGAGCATAATTATAACACGATAGAAAGAGAAGGCCTAGCCATGGTCTATGCACTGCAGAAGTTCAAGAATTACTTATTGGGAAAACACTTTAAGATGTTCACATATCACTCAGCCCTGAAATACCTAGTCAACAAGCCAGTGTTGGGGGGGAGAATCCGTCGATGGTTATTACTATTTCAAGAATTCAACTTTGAAGTAATAGTTAAACCAGGAAAATTGAATGCAGGACCTGACCACCTATTAAGGGTCACAAATGGAGAAGAACCTACGAATTTAGAAGACAACTTTCTGGATGCACAATTATTCTCAGTGCAGATTGCTGATGAATACTTTGCAGATATCATTTAGTACTTGAGTACATGTATTGCGCCGCAAGAATATACCACCACGTAGAAGAAGAACCTGGTATTCCGCGCCGTCGACTATCAACTAATCGTAGGCCATTTATATAAAATGGGTGTAGATAACATTTTGTGAAGATACGTATTAGAGCATGAAAGATCAATAATATTAGCAGAATCTCACGAGGGAATAGTAGGAGGGAATTATGTAGGGAAAGCTACTGCACAGAAGGTATTATGCGCAAGACTATGGTGGCCAACGATTCATAGAGACTCGAAGGAGTACTGTTAGAGATGTGATGTCTGTCAAAGGGTAGGCAAACCCAACAGAAGAGACGAGATGCCAGCAAATGGGAAATAGACTTTGTGGGACCAATTAACCCACCGGCAAAAAGGATAGGGGAAGGATACATTATCATTGCGACATAATACTTAACACGATGGGGGGAAGCCACACTAGTAAGAGATTGTAGTGCAGAGACAACAACACACTTTTTGTTTGAACAAGTAATCATGAGATTTGGATGCCTAAGAGTTTTGATGAGTGACCAACGCACACACTTCATAAACAACACCATCTGCGCGATGACTAAAGAGTTTGAAGTCCATCACCAGAAGAGCACACTGTATCATCCACAGGAAAATGGCACAGTGGAAGCCTTCAATAAAATTCTGGAGAATGCACTAACAAAGATTTGTAACATTAATAGAGATGACTGGGACCTCAAAGTACCAACAATATTATGGGTGTACAGGACTACATGAAAAAAGTTGATGGGGCACACACCATTCAAACTGGTTTATGGCCAAGAAGCAGTAGTGCCATTAGAGTTTTTAGTAACCAGCTTGCGCGTAGCAACTATCACACAAATGATAGAACGAGGCACAGTACAAGAGAGACTGAATCAATTATTGACCATGGAGGAAGACCGAATCTTGGCAGGTTTCCATCAACAAGTGCAGAAAGAAAGAGACAAAGCTTGGCACGATTGACACATCAAGAAGAAAACGTTCAAAGAAGGAGACCTAGTATTGATGTATGACAGTAAATCGTTTCAGCACCTGGGGAAGCTTAGAATGCATTGGTTAGAACCATACGAAGTAAAATCTGTCACAGATGGAGGAGTTGTAAAGTTAATAGATTTAGCAGGTGCATAACTTAGAGGAATTATCAATGGGAGGTGACTAAAGTTGTATAAGGACAGTCTCCCACCTACCGCGTAGTAAAAAAAATAAAAAATTGAAAAGAGAACAAAAAGGAAACAAAACCAAAGAAGGCATAGTATGCCAGAGATAGAAAGGCCGCATGAAGTTAGTAACATGAGTCTGAAAAAGGCAAGGACAATGGTTATATACAAAGGGAAACAAGCGGGAAAAGGAAAGTCGGCAAAAGCAGGATGACAGGACAACACTAGGTGGAATTAAAGGACAACAAGGACTGATGGGACATCACATTAATCGAAAAAACTGGAGATGAAAAAGCAAGAGTAATGGAAAGTACGAAACCACTGGATATGCATTGAACCTATAGTTATGGTGCATTAAATGCATAATGGAGGAAGTGCCCTCGACAAGATTCATGTCAAGCCCATACAACATGCGAGCACAGAAGAAACTAGTCTATTCGTGAAAGGAGAACATACAGAGAGTAATAGCAGCAAGAATGCATATAGCGAGGCTATAGATATCACAAAAGTCATTTGAACCCAGCAAACGTTCAACAGTCACCGCTATGGCACCACCGAAGCTAGCAGAAGCAAGCCAAACTGCTAGACCGACCAGGGTTCAAAACAGGTCATGAGGACCATTGGAAGAGAATGAACAACAACAGCCAAAGACCGTCGATATCGATGAAATCCCATCCCCAAAGATGATCCTGGTGAACTCTACACTGATTCTGGAAGAAATTCAATAGCCAGAAGCAGAGGCCATGAAAGTAGATACGCCAACAACGATGGAAGAGACTCAGAACTAGGAAGCGGAAACCCAAAAGGAGGTGCACCATAGAGCACTGAAGCAACCCTGGAAGTTAATGGAATGACACAGAATTCAAAAGCAACAGTGGAGCCAGACGAGTCTCAAACAACCATCTTAGGACAACTAGTAGAGGAGACCGCTGAAGATGCCTCAGCTTGGCCATAATGGATTACAGGGGAGCAACCAGAAGTTGTTGGAACTTCGAGCCAGCCACCGCAGTAGAAAGACAAAGTCCAGATACTGATCTCACCCCACAAGAAACCTGTAGCAAGAATTGTTCTACTGCGCATACCAGCTGTAGTATAGGTAGGAATAGAGCTACTGGGCCACATCGGGAAGCTCAAATATCCAGACTATGACGTAGCAGATGAAACCAAGTTCCTGGAACTTGTGTAGAGGGTTTTTATACATACCATAGGCACAACTCAGCTGGGAGAAACGATTAACCAACCATACCAATGGGCAACTGGGTTGGAGAAAACGAGAATCTTAGGTCTGCTGAACCTACCACATTTTGGCAGAGGCCAGAATGCAACAACATACGTCAAGAAGTTTTTAGCAGTCACACATGGAGGGGACATATGGCTGGACAAACTCATCCCCATAACTGTTGAGCTTATTGCACAAATCACAGGATTACCAACCCGGGGTATGGATCCCCCATTCATTATGGACGAAAAATCCAAGGAGAAAGCACTGGCATAAGAAATGAAGAAGAAGTATGGAACCGCCAGGGGGACGAGAGGCATCATTATCAAATGAATCAACAATGAAACCATACAATTGGGCACAAAAATCTTAGCTTGCAAGTTGCTGAGAAAATGCCTCAGAGAGGAAGTACCAACTGGAGTCATTGTAGTTGCAACTCAGTGCACAGAAGGCACCTCAATGAGCTAGGAGCCATACTTATTAAACTTATTTCAAGAAGATTGCAAGGATGTGTAGGACCTAGGCACAAAGTTCCATTACTCATGGCTGATTATCCTAATAGCCTTCATGGGATGGCGAGAACCAGGGTATGTAGTTTTTTGTACCAGACCACAGCCAACGTGAGTGAGGTATCTATTGCTGAGAGCCAGGCCGAATGCCAGGCATAAGAGGGATAATGGAATCATATTTGAAGCATACCTATGATACATATAGGAAGCCATCAACCAATCATGGAGAATAACACTAGAGATTGTCGCACGATATGCAAACATCGCCAATTTCTGCACCACACGACAAACAATGTGGATACAAGAAAGACAGGATCCAACTAAACAATGGCTACAGATGCACTACTGCATCACATAGGGTGATATCAACATGGTCATCAATGAATGTCTTGACGAATGGACGATCCCAGCCATTACCCAGGAAGTATCGAAAAGAACAACAGAGGAAGAAGAGGAGTAGGGAGAAACACAACCTTTGGAAATCCAAGTGCCCAAGAAACCAAGAATGGGCCAAGGCAAGCCAACTCAAGCAGATGAAGGGTCAAAGAAAATAGGAACCTAGAAGGGGAAGAAATATACTACACAATCAACCAATGAACAACAGAAACAGGCTGAGGGAGCGCATGAGACCGCCCCAAATCCCAACACACAGAAATCAGGGGGAATTAAGAGACCAACCGCGTAGGTAGGAGGCACGCACAAGAAATCAAAGGCACAATGAACATCACTAGACTATATGACCACAAAGAACGATGGGGAAATGATCGCCAAAATGGTCTAGCATTTTCTAGCAGAGGACTTTGACCATGCAACACATCATAGGGACAAACTGCAAAAAGAGCTGGCAGAAATGGGGAAGTTCCTAAAGAAATTTGGGGAAGTACAGATAGCAAGCCGTAATAGGGGCATAAAGCCATCAACACCATAGACAGAAGGAAGAGTGCAAGAGGAAGATCGACAATCAACCAAGGGGATATTGCAGTCACATACAACATTTCATATCAACCCAAGTATGTTGCACATGGACGAAATTGTGGGGAAAACACCCTTGAAAGACTTGAGCTAGATCCAACTTGTGTTGACAAGGATACCATCAGGGGCATTACACAGGTTGCAGGTGAGCGTCAACCACGAGGTACAATCTCACGCACAGTGAATTAATCAAATTGAAACATGCAACAAAGAAACAATACGAATTGAAAGTAGGCCACGAGAAGGGAAAAATATGAGACCGAGGAGGAAAGGGAGTGCCTAAAATTATTGGCGTAGAAAGTGGTAGGAACTTATGAGAAGATTCCATAGGCTATGCAAAATGAGGAAGTCACAACTGAGGAAAAGATTGATTAGATTGCATAAGCAATTGATCAATATCAGAAGGAGATCAAGAATATCTGAGAACAACTCATACCAACCACTCCACCAACATTCAAGGAGCAAAGGAAACATGAAGCAACATCACATTTGAAGGAGATAGAACAACAGATTAGCATAACAACTGAATTGTTCGATAAAACAACGTAGCTTTGGACAAGGTTGGAGGAGGATCTACAGGTCCAACGCTGGGACAAGGAAGAGGAAAGGATCAATGCAATGATCCAAGAGCTCAAGCAAAGGAAGAAGACCATACCAATCCTAGAATGAGTCAAAGTGATGCAAGAGATGAAGAAGATTCAGGCATAACTTATCACTGCATAAATGAAAAAACATGAGCGCCAGGCTCAAATAGAACCATTGTAGGAACGAGTAGCAGAAGTACTCGCACAGGTAGAGGTAGCTAAGAAATAGATAACACAGACCCAAGAAGAATGTTTAGGATTGATCAACGATGAAGTGGCAGTCCAGGTAGTGGGCACAATCAAAGAGAAGACCATGCAGGCATTGACAAAATCAGTAGAGCTTAAGGAAAAGTTCCAGATGATCACCGAGGAGATTGAGGAAGCTCAGAAGGATTAGGTGGCTTGGGATGAGCCACATGTCAGTGTTGGGGGCCTGTTGGCAGTAGGCCGAAGTGGAAAAAAGGATGGCTGAAGTGGAAAGAAGGATGACCATGGGGAAAGAAAGTGTGCAAAAATTGAAGTAACAGCTGGAAGGAAGAACAACACACGCGCATGAAAGAAAGTGTGCATAATGAAAGCAATAGCTGAAAGGAAGAACAGTACGCGTGCATGGGAGTAAGACCTGTTATCACACGGTTTGTAGGAAAGGTCCAAAGAGCTTGAGTTAGGGCTTGAAACCGGCGTAACAGGAGCTTCCCCACCCACTGCCACCTCGATGGGGAGCTCTTTCTATTTAGGAGGGAAAGTCCAAGGGAGACATCCCTAAGGTAATCTGGGTCAAAGAAAGGCTAAAGGGTAAAGGCCAAGTCAAGGAAACCCCTTTCGCAGATTGCTGCCCAAGAAGAGATAGTCAAGGAGATAAGACCACTGATGATGCACCTGTTTGCGAGACAAAACAAAGAAAACTAGAATGTGCTTGCAGTGGGTTAGTACTTCATGAAATCAATGACTATCTTTATCATATATATATGGGCTAATGATCAAATGCAATTGTTGACGAAGTCAATGATTGCTAAGCAAAGATAAATAACTTGTATCACTTCTTCAACATAGCATAAGAGGTAATAAGCATTCAATTTTCAATATTGGACGTTGTATCATATCATCAATGCAATAAATATTCCAATTTAGCTCATACACATAATGTTGCTGCGTCACCTATATTATTTCTGCAGTAGGTGTGACGTCAGCCTTAATATTTAGTTCAATGAAAGACAATTGAGTGAAACGTTTTACCAAATCAGCTTATACATGCAATTAATAACTCAAATTCAATCAAGAAAGGTGAGGAAAGTCACAGCGTTTTAAGCATAAACAAGATATCTAAGCAATGTGACGTCACCTTTATACAATTTTGCTGCAGTCACTATGACGTCAACTTCATCAACAAGTCAATTTGAAAGGAAAAGAGCACAAATTCACACCAATCAATCTTATAAATAGTCAATATCTCAATACCAATAAAGGAAAGTGACAAAGTCAAAACATTTAAGGTCTAAGCAAGAGTTCTAACAAGGTATGCCGTCACTTCTATATAAAACTTGTTGTCTGCAGGTTAGCTAGCCAATGATGGACGTTTTGACGATTTCAACCAGCAAAATGATGAAACAAATCCACGGCTATGAAGAGATAACAGGGCCACACCTTTCTATCCAAGTAAATTTGATTTAAGGCCACACGCTATCCACTTTAAGTTAGTTCAAGAAATAGCTAGGGTTAGATGCTAGGTTAGTAGGGTTGAAATTTTGAAATAGTTTGAAAGAAGTTTAAGGCATAACAAGCTCAAGCATTCATTTCTAGACTAGTGCCTTGGGTTAATGGAGTCAAAAGGAGATGTGACTAATGGTTTAGGAAGGGTTCAAACTTAAAGACAAGAGAGCTAGGGTTTGTAGTGTTGCTATAGCAAGGCCACAAACCCTAAACCCTAAGAAGAAAAGGCTTACCTAGGTGTAGCTAAAGCTAGGCCTAGAGATTTTACTCCTCTCCTTAAGACTTTCTTGGCAA
>JASDQU010884531.1:33576-43961 GCA_032191745.1 Picea mariana
CACTAGTAAAAGATTGCAGCGCAGAGACAACAACACACTTTTTGTTTGAACAAGTAATCATGAGATTTGGATGCCCAAGAGTTTTGATGAGTGACCAACGCACACACTTCATAAACAACACCATCTGCACGATGAATAAAGAGTTTGAAGTCCATCACCAGAAGAGCACACCGTATCATCCACAGAAAAATGGCACAGTGGAAGCCTTCAACAAAATTCTGGAGAACGCACTAACAAAGATTTGTAACATCAATAGAGATGACTGGGACCTCAAAGTACCAACAATATTATGGGTGTACAAGACTACATGAAAAAATTTGATGGGGCACACACCATTCAAACTGGTTTATGGCCAAGAAGCAGTAGTGCCATTAGATTTTTTAGTAACCAGCTTGCACGTAGAAACTATCAAACAAATGATAGAACGAGGCATAGTACAAGAGAGACCGAATCAATTATTTACCATGGAGGAAGACCGAATCTTGGCAGGTTTCCATCAACAAGTGCAGAAAGAAAGAGACAAAGCTTGGCACGATTGACACATCAAGAAGAAAACGTTCAAAGAAGGAGACCTAGTATTGATGTATGACAATAAATCGTTTCAGCACCTGGGGAAGCTTAGAATGCATTGGTTAGGACCATACAAAGTAAAGTCTATCACAGATGGAGGAGTTGTATAGTTAATAGATTTAGCAGGCGCATAACTTAGAGGAATTATCAATGGGAGGTGACTAAAGTTGTATAAGGACAGTCTCCCACCTACCGCGTAGTAAAAAAAAAAAAAAAATCGAAAAGAGAACAAAAAGGAAACAAAACCAAAGAAGGCATAGTACACCAGAGATATAAAGGCCGCATGAAGTTAGAAACATGAGTCTGACAAAGGCAAGGACAATGGTTATATACAAAGGGAAACAAGTGGGAAAAGGAAAGTCAGCAAAAGCAGGATGACAGGACAACACTAGGTGGAATTAAAGGATGAAAAGGACTGATGGGACATCACATTAATCGCAAAAACTGGAGATGAAAAAGAAAGAGTAATGGAAAGTACGAAACCACTGCATATGCATTGAACCTATAGTTATGGTGCATTAAATGCATAATGGAGGAAGTGCCCTCGACAAGCTTCATGTCAAGCCCATACAACATGCGAGCACAGGAGAAACTAGTCTATTCATGAAAGGAGAACATACAGAGAGTAATAGCAGCAAGAATGCATATAGTGAGGCTATAGAGATCACAAAAGTCATTCAAACCCAACAAACATTCAACAATCACCGCTATGGCACCACCGAAGCCAGCAGAAGCAAGACAAACTGCCAGACCGACCAGGGTTCAAAACAGGTCATGAGGACCATTGGAAGAGAATGAACAACAACAGCCGAAGACCGTTGATATCGACGAAATCCCATCCCCAGAGATGATCCTGGTGAACTCTACACTGATTCTGGAAGAAATTCAATAGCCAGAATCAGAGGCCATGAAAGTAGATACGCCAACAACGATGGAGGAGACTCAGAACTAGGAAGCGAAAACCCAAAAGGAGATGAAACCATAGAGCACCGAAGCAACCCTGGAAGTTAATGGAATGACACAGAATTCAAAAGCAACAGTGGAGCCGGACGAGTCTCAAACAACCATCTTAGGACAACTAGCAGGGGAGACCGTCGAAGATGCCTCAGCTTGGCCATAATGGATTACAGGGGAGCAACCAGAAGTTGTTGGAACTTCGAGCCAGCCACCGCAGTAGAAAGACAAAGTACAGATATTGATCTCACCCCACAAGAAACCTGTAGCAAAAATTGTTCTACTATGCTTACCAATTGTAGTATAGGTAGGACCAGAGCTTCTGGGCCACGTCGAGAAGCTTAAATATTCATACTATAACGTAGCAGATGAAACCAAGTTCCTGGAACTTATGCAGAGGGTCTTTATACATACCATAGGCACAACTCAGCTGGGAGAAATGATTAACCAACCATACCAATGGGAAACTGGGTTGGAGAAAATGAGAATCTTAGGTCTGCTGAACCTACCACATTTTGGCAGAGGCCAGAATGCAACAACATGCATCAAGAAGTTGTTAGCAGTCACACATGGAGGGGACATATGGTTGGACAAAATCGTCCCCATAACTGTTGAGCTTATTGCACAAATCACAGGATTACCAACCCGGGGTATGGATCCCCCATTCATTATGGACGACAAATCCAAGGAGAAAGCACTGGCATAAGAAATGAAGAAGAAGTATGGCACTGCCAGGGGGACGAGAGGCATCATTATCAAATGAATCAACAATGCAACCATACAATTGGGCACAAAAATATTAGCTTGCAAGTTGCTAAGAAAATGCCTCAGAGAGGAAGTACCAACTGGATTCATTGCAGTTGCAACTTAGTGCACAAAAGGCACCTCAATGAGCTGGGAGCCATACTTATTGAACTTATTTTAAGAAGACTGCAAGGATGTGTAGGACCTAGGCACAAAGTTCCATTACTCATGGTTGATTACCCTAATAGCCTTCATGGGATGGCGAGAACCAAGGTATGTAGTTTTTTGTACCAGACCACAGCCAACGTGAGCGAGGTATCTATTGCTGAGAGCCAGGCCGAATTCCAAGCATAAGAGGGAGAATGTAATCATATTTGAAGCATACCTGTGAGACATATAGGAAGACATCAACCAATCATGGAGAATAACACCAGAGATTGTCGCACGATATGCAAAGATCACCAATTTCTGCACCACACGAAAAACAAAGTGGATACAAGCAAGGCAGGATCCAACTAAACAATGGCTACAGATGCACTACTGCATCACATAGGGTGATATCAACATGGTCATCAATGAATGTCCTGACGAATGGAGGATCCCATCCATTACCCAGGAAGTACCAAAAAGAACAACAGAGGAAGAAGAGGAGCAAGGAGAAACACAACCTTTGGAAATCCAAGTGCCCAAGAAACCAAGAACGGGCCAAGGCAAGCCAACTCAGGCAGATGAAGGGTCAAAGAAAATAGGAACCTAGAAGGGGAAGAAAGATACTACACAATCGACCAACGAACAACAGAAACAGGCTGAGGGAGCGCATGAGACCGCCCCAAATCCCAACACACAGGAACCAGGGGGAATTAAGAGACCAACCGCGTAGGTAGGAGGCATGCACAATAAATTAAAGGCACAATGAACATCACTAGACTATATGATCACAAAGGACGATGGGGAAATGATCGCCAAAATGGTCTAGCATTGTCTAGCAGAGGACTTCGACCATGCAACACATCATAGGGACAAACTGCAAAAAGAGCTGGTAGAAATGGGGAAGTTCCTAAAGAAATTTGGGGAAGTACAGATAGCAAGCCATAATAGGGGCATAAATCCATCAACACCATAGACAGAAGGAAGAGTGCAAGAGGAAGATCGACAGTCAACCAAGGGGATATTGCAGCCACATACAACATTTCATATCAACCCAAGTATACTGCGCATGGACGAAATTGTGGGGCAAACACCCTTGAAAGACTTGAGCTAGATCCAACTTGTGTTGACAAGGATACCATCAAGGGCATTACACAGGTTGCAGGTGAGCGTCAACCATGAGGTACAATCTCACGCACAGTGAATTAATCGAATTGAAACATGCAACAAAGAAACAATACGAATTGAAAGTAGGCTACGAGAAGGGAAAAATATGAGACTGAGGAGGAAAGGGAGTGCCTAAAATTATTGGCATAGAAAGTGGTAGGAACTTATGAGAAGATTCCATAGGCTGCGCAAAACGAGGAAGTCGCAACTAGGGAAAAGATTGATCAGATTGCACAAGCAATTGATCAATATCAGAAGGAGATCAAGAATATCCAAGCACAACTCATACCAACCACTCCACCAACATTCAAGGAGAAAAGGAAACATGAAGCAACATCACAGTTGAAGGAGATAGAACAACAAATTAGCATAACAACTGAATTGTTCGATAAAACAACGTAGCTTTGGACAAGGTTGGAGGAGGATCTACAGGTCCAACGCTGGGACAAGGAAGAGGAAAGGATCAATGCAATGATCCAAGAGCTCAAGCAAAGGAAGAAGACCATACCAATCCTAGAATGAGTCAAAGTGATGCAGGAGATGAAGAAGATTCAGGCATAACTTATCACTGCACAAATGAAAAAACATAAGCGCCAGGCTCAAATAGAACCATTGTAGGAACGAGTAGAAGAAGTACTCGCACAGGTAGAGGTAGCTAAGAAACAGATAGCACAGACCCAAGCATAATGTGTAGGATTGATCAACGATGAAGTGGCAGTCCAAGTAGTGGGCATAATCAAGGAGAAGACCATGCAGGCATTGACAAAATCAATAGAGCTTAAGGAAAAGTTCCAGACGATCACCAAGGAGAGCGAGGAAGCTCAGAAGGATTAGGTGGCTTGGGATGAGCCACATGTCAGTGTTGGGGGCCTGTTGGCAGTAGGCCGAAGTGGAAAAAAAGATGGCCGAAGTGAAAAGAAGGATGACCATGGGGAAAGAAAGTGCAAAAATTGAAGTAACAGCTGGAAGGAAGAACAACACACGTGCATGAAAGAAAGTGTGCACAATGAAAGCAATAGCTGGAAGGAAGAACAGTACGTGCGCATGGGAGTAAGACATAATGTCGGTAGGGTTAGGGTTTTGGTAATGTATTGTAAACGACTAAAGAGCCCAATAGATAAATAATATAGATATGTAGGTATCAGGAGAGGTTCGGTTCCTGATTAGTTCACTTTTGTATTGTTCGTCATAGATACGTATGAGTTGATGCGATATGTAATGTTGTTTTGAACTATTTTTGTAAGTTGTTGAACTAGAATAGAGGAGAGAAGTAAGATCTGAGGATTAGATCGCGGGCTATGGAGCCTGGTGTGATCTAGTTTGCCTCACATAGATCTTACCCATTTGAGGAGAATTGTAGGCATGCTGTGCTGGAGATGCAGAACTACCATAATAAAAGAGCCAAGAGTCAAATATTTGTGGACGTATCCCATGAGGGGGTGAACCATGCTAATATCTATGTAATGTGATGAATGCATGCATATCTTTGTCTTCTTTCAACAGTTAATTGTTGTGCTTAATGAATGAATGAGTTATTATATGGCTATGAAATACAATTGCGTGTTAAGGGAATAAACTATGAAAGATAATGAATAACCACGACTAATCGTATATTGCAATCACAATTTATAGTATATGGCTCTGAATAACAAACCCCTATCTCATACTCAATACTAGGCTGTAAACACCTGAGTCTTACAGCCACCCATTTAAAGCTATCTCGGGTGAGACTGTGCAGCACATTCTGTGTGCTGTTTTTCCTTCTAGTTTACCAAGAGGGCCAATAGTTTTAGAGGCTTTGTTGGAACCCCGAAAAGACATGAACCCTGGGTCAATAACTCAAACGGTAAAGAAGGTAGAGTAAATAACCAACACTCCCCATGTGGCCAAGTCACCTGAACCCACTGACCTTCACCCTCGGACCCCCCAAAAGTCGAACCAACCATTTCCTTGAATGCTCTCACTGACTTCTCTTCTCCCCAAACCCTCAAGATCATTGGTTACATTAAGCATTGGAAGGTCATCATCCTCGTTGATAATGGAAACACCCATAATTTCATTCATCACCACATTGCCCAAGAAACTAATTGCTATATCCATGTCGTCAACAACTTTCAAATCATGATTACCAATGGAGGGTCCATGAAATGTGGGGGGTGTTGTGAAAATGTGTGTCTCCAAATTGGTTAGTACAACATGAAATATCATATGTTTTCTATCAACATGGGTTGTTGTGACATTGTGCTTGGTGCCAAATGGTTAAGGAGTCTTGGCTCCATTCTCATGGAATTTAAGGAATTAACCATGCAATTAAACCATACAGGCCAACAATATAAGTTCCAAGGATCCAAGGAATCACAACAGGTTCCCCTGATATCATTAGTTCCCATCGCATAGAAAATCTCCTAATAAAAGGTCATTCCTAGATTATTTCACTACTCCATTCCATTCAAGCCACTGAGACACCCTCTATGCATCCTGATCTCCAATCCATCTTCTCCAAACATCAAGTTGTTTTTTCCACTCCTCAGAGACTTCCCCCTTCACGTGGTGTTCATGATCATTCCATTCCTCTGATCTTCGACAACCTTCCTCCCAATGTTCATCCCTATCATCATCCCTTTTCCTGGAAAAAATGATTTTTTTTTTTTCAAGAATTGCTCGCCGCGGGTGTTATCTGTCCTAGTACTAGCCCATATTCTTCTCCTGTGGTCATGGTACTTAAGAAATAAGTCTCTTCAAGAATGTGTCCTGAATTTCACACCTTCAACAAACTCACCATCAAAGACAAATTTTCCATTCCTATCATCGATGATCTCTGGCGTAACATCCCCGATATAATCCCTAGTTTAATTAATGCTTATGTAGATACAATGTGTGGCTATAGCCAAAGAGATGTAATATGCCAATTGTATTTATATGTTTTAATAATAAAATGTGATTCCAACTGCTAAGGGGATATGGAAAAGAGATGGGGGATGAATTAATCCACAACAAAGGGTAGTTTCTAGGATAATGGTTAAGAGGGGTCCAAGGGGGAAATACCCATGTATATTAATTTAACACATTTTCCTAAACTTGCTAATTGTATATGAACCTTCCAATTTCTGATTGAGTGTTTCCAAAGCCAATCATTGAATACATGTAAGAGGGTGGTTGTGAGTGGTCAATGTTATTGCACAAACTGTACTTGTCCAAAGCCCAAGACAAGTAAAGGAGATTGGTGTAACAAACATGATAACCTATCACTATTACCTTAATAGGAAATCCCCACTTTTTATGGGTAGGTAAAGTCTACCCCAGGGGAGGCGTCCCTGGTAACCTAAAGGGATGGAAAATTAGGGTTATGGTCAAGATGTATTCCCCCATCTCACTGGTTACCAAAGTCACTAAGTCTATGTCTACAAAATTGAGGTTAATTACATGCTTGTTGTACTTGCTCAAAACAAGACAATATAGCATGCATATACAACAATCCCAAGTAAACATATGATAATAATACCTCAACAGACAATAGAAAATGAAAATAAGTGCTAGTTGATATGAAATTGCACCAGTGAATAAGTTTACAACAACAATTATTAAAATGTAACAACTGCGACAAATACTCCTTAGAAAATTTTGAAAGGACAATGAAAATATAGCATTAACTATATATAATGATAATGACTTGTCACAAGCAATTTCTGAAGCAATTAGCTAGCAATTAATGTGAATTATGCAGAAAATTTTCTGCTATTAGATCATTGTAGAAAAAATTAATAACAACAACAATAAAGTTAGTGATTTAATCTAAACTAGGGTTAGAGGTGGTTAGTATAAGCTTGAGAGAATAAGGTTTGAGTGTTGTTTGGTCACAATCCTTCATAAGAGTGAGTAAACAAGTGCCTTTTGGGCTATGAAGTTGTTACAATAACAGTAACTACTTGGAGAAATAGAGTGATAATAATTGTCTAAGGAAAAGATGAAACCTATAGGTGTTGGCATTTCAAGGCCTCAAGCATTCAAGTCTTGGAGGCAGGATTTTCTAGCGTATAGACACTTCTATGCCCTAGGAAATCCCTCTTTCCTTAAACTCTTGAAATATGTAATATCAGCAAGCCTATAGAATAGGAAATCTAAAGTGAATCACCTTAGGGCTTTAGAAACCTTAATCTAGACAAGAGATTCCTATTAAAGGGTGGAAAAGGCCTTAGGAGAAAAATAAACACCTTATGTTTCTCTTCAAGGATTTAAGCAAGCAATTTCATAATCTTCAATATGAAACAAGTAAATTTAACTAGAAACATTCAATGCACAAGAGAAAGTTGCATATTTTACTCACTTCACCAAGAATAATCAAGCGTTAAACACTTTATCACCAAAATATTGCCAAGAAACATCCAAAGCATTGCCTCCAAGAGATAGCACATGAGCAAAATACACCATAAAAACCAAAATAACACAAATTTCAGCCAAAGTATGCCACTAGGGCGAAAATTTCAGTCCTCCCTCTTGTGAGAGGAGAGTTATGATCAAAATGAAATGAGGTTAGCCATATTTATATGGTAAATCCTAACCTCATTTACCCAAAAGTTGTGTCTTTTCATAAAATTTAGCCTACATGTCAATTTGCTCATAAAAATTTAAAATTTAAATCAATTTTCCAAAAAATAACCCTAAAGAGGGTGACGTTAGGCCTCCTCAAGGAGACATTGAGGTCATMTAGTGGAACATTTGACCTCCAAAGGCCCATTTCCATTCCACACATGCCAAAACTRTGGTCTAGCATCTCTAGGTGTCAAACCCTAGCCTTGGGTGATGTCATGGGCTACTAGGGTGATGTCCAAGGYCTCCAAGGGMTAACATASATGTGTCAAASGATGGTAACTCATCATCTAGGCCTRCCAGAGTGCCTCCAAAGGAAACATATTCTTCCTTCACTATGAAAATTGGTCATCAYGATCTTGCACTATGCATGGGGTCTTTGCATCCATCCTTGGGCTTCAAGCCCTCATGAAGGTACACACTAATCATCTCCTCATGAATACCWGTCCACCATAAAATGTCYTACAAAGGAAAACAAATATGCCCTCYAGGGGTCCATGAGTCACAAGTATCATTAAAAGTAAKCCAAATCTAATAATCAAACCACCCAAACATGTGCATAAAACCCCCCTTTTCAAACTAAACAAATGCTCAAGGATGTTATACAATTTGTCAAATTTAGGTGTGGGAGGGGTCTCAAGGCATCCTATCAGGCCAATCATTCCCCAAGTCTAAGGTGTTTCCCAAGAGAAAACCATCTAAGCCATGTGTGCATGTGAAGTGGAGTGGGTGAACTTCTAGGCATGAGGCTCATGACATACAAGGGTCTGTATTGTCTCATTTATGGGTGCCTTTGTAGATGGTGAGCTACCCTTCATCCATGATGAAACATTTTTCCAAGCCCATTTATTGCCATTAATTAATTAATTAAGGTCCAAACACTTGGCACTCCCAATAGTTAATCGATTATCTTGCGGGGTAGTACCACATAGTCACTTGAAGGGAGAGGTACACAGAGTGCTATGGGGGTATAATCTAGCTTGTAATGCACTTGTGTAGATCCCTCAACAAGCGAGACATCTATAAATGTGAAATTATGTTTTTTCAGGTCTTATACTTTTAAGAGATCACGATTCATTGTTTCTCAAGACCTCTTGGGAGAGAAACTGGAAGGTTTTATCTTTGGATTTTATATTTTTCCAACTACTTTCCTCTCCATGCATTTATCCCCTTCTTCCCATGAAATGAGGTACAATCCCTTCTTRGGTCAATACACCCAAAAATCCCAAAATATAAGGAGACGGAAGGAAAGAAGTATGAAAGGTGATAAGTATGATTAGGAATGGATGATGACACTTCAAGGAACCCCAATAACACTATATTCCCAAGGGTAACCAACTTACTAGGGTAACATGACACCCACCAAGGTTAAATAAGGCAAAGAGTATAAATTCCAAGCAAACATTTTGTAATCAAGAAATATTCTTTGCAACATGTTCAAATTCTTTAACTATTAGAGTGACACTTACCATAATACCCAGTCTCATTACCTCATGGAGCAAGACCCATCACCTTCTGGGACCAAGCTAGTGTGATGGATGCTACTGGTGGTGGTGATGTGTAGAATGCATCATCATGAAAAGAAGGGCCCTTCGGGGCTGTGATTTTTCCATTTGGCTCTTGACACTCCATGTCTGCAACCTATGGACCTCGAGACATAATCTCCTTAGTTACCCCTAATTTGGGGGGTAACATATGGATTCTACTCGGGGACATGTGCTCACTGTAGAGTGCATGAGAACCTCAACATCTCTAGTACAACTTGTGTCCTACACACTCAAGAAAATGGATTAGAGTATCTAGGGTGGTACTATTACCCTTTGTCCATATATGATAAAAAACAAAGTAAAAAGCAAATGTTGAAAAGAAAATATTTCTAATATAACATATAATCATGATCATCTAATATATATATATATATATATATATATATACAAATGAAATAAATCAATATGAAAATGAAAGTGCAACTACACGAGCATGATATGCATGGTATATACAATGGAATGCAAATGCCTACTCTAACATACCTACACTTACCTGTTGATTGATGTTAGGTATAATCATATAACCAGTGAAACCATCTTAGAAATACGTCATAACACCTACCTCTATGCTTCATCATAAACCAAAACAATGACAAGTTAAGCACAAAAATAACATGAGTTAGAACATGCATCATAACATAAGGAAACATAAAATCTAACTCATGGAGG
>JASDQU010884532.1:2662-13179 GCA_032191745.1 Picea mariana
TTTATGTTCCCCAAGGGTTAGGTATTCAAGGGTTCTACAGACAAGGGTTTACCCTATGCTATAGCTCTCTGATATATGTGCAGGGTCCAACAGTATTAGTCGGCCCAATATATCAGGGCACTAACTAAGGAGGATAGACTGTACCCTTAGCCGTACTACTCGACTACCCAGGTACTAGAGAGTATCTTCCCGAGTGTTGTTCTCAATGACACTATAATAGTCTGGTGGCCGATAGGTTTATCTAAAGAGGGCTTCAGGAAATCTAGGCTGATCCGTACACAGGTGTTGTCTGATGCACTACCACTCGAAGGGGTACCAACAGGGGTTACAAGGGTGGCCATTAGATGTGCGCTTAAGAACCACTTGTATTTCCTGCATGTATGAATCCCTCAACCACGAGTTTATGCACGTAACGACAGATCTCTGTGGCTTAAAGACGTCAGAATACGTCTCTACCCTGAAAAAAAAATACCCACAATTTATGCCAAGGAAAGTGCTCTAATACCACTTGCAAGATATCAAATATATAAAATATGCAGAACATAAATAAAATGCTAGAAATGGCAGAATAACCATAAAATATCCAGCATAATCTTCACAATACACATAAATGATATACGAAATAGAAATAGAAATAACACTTTGATTCAGAAAGCAATATTCACAGGCCTCTTCAAGGGGGCAACCTCCAGTCAAGCAACACTTTGTTACAATAATCTCCAAGCTAGGGTTCTCATACCCTCGACCCTTATTTATACTAAATATGTATATTAAGAGAAGCATCTAGAGGAAGATCCTTCTAGAAGTGGAAGCTTCTATTAGGTCTTCTTACATCCGCCTTATTATATTTTATTGAAATGCCTTATTAATATTGACCTTTATTACATTCGAATACATTGATCTACCTATGTGCGGGTTAGGAACTTAACAATATTTGACATGAGTTCCTTGTAGGTATCGAAAAAGGGAGTGCTCACGGCTGAGCTAGTCCACATCTTAGATCATCGGGTTCTACAGTTATGACATCGAACGCTAGATCAAGTCAAGGTCCAGTGGGACAATTATAGTCCGCACTCGGTGACCTGGGAGGACGCATATGATATGCACCAACAATTTCCATTTTTGTTTGATAGTTAGACATATGATACTGTGATACACTTTATTTTCGGCATTTTTACTGTGAAACTTCGGGACGAAGTTAAGACCAAGAGGGGGTGTATGTAACATCCCACTCTGGTGCACTGAGCGAACCTATTCTTTGAGGACACTTGCTCGCAAGTGATCCAGATTATTATGATATTAAAAAATTGTATTTGTTTATGATGCATCATGGGTAGATGACATGTTGTTTTACTACATTGACATAGACAGGTGCTATTAACTCGGTTTTACTGAGTGTGCAGGGTTTTTGACCTTGAGGATGCAGAGGCATCGATGGAACCCCTTGGACTCCAGATTGAGTAAGGGAGTGTGCTATTGGGATTTGATTTATTTACTGTGATATTAGTACATTGATTAGAGGATATGATGTGGACATGTTCTAACATGATTGTTGATGATGGAGGCTGATGATAGCTTGCCTACCAGACTCACATATGGAGTAAAGGGGCCACACACGACTACCAAAGAGGTTGAGGGAGAGGTGTGGACAACAACCCTACCACAGCCTACTAGCACTCCCACCATGGCTCGAACTGTAGGTGAACGATTACCTAGTTCGAGAGGACCCACGATGCCACGAGGGAAGAATGCGACTGTTACTCGCGATGATTCTAAGGGGTGCGCAATAAGGTAGGGGGCTTATTCCTTAGAATCCCTTAGTTTCCCACAAGTTCACCTAGCAGAGTGCCGACTCAAGGGGTTATTGATGTCTGCCAATCAATCAAGAGGCAAGTGGCACCCTTGGAGCACATGGTGCATCCTGAAGGGCACATCGTGCCAAAGAAACAAAAGAGGCGAGTGGCACCCTTGGAGCACGTGGTGCATCCTGAAGGGCACGTCGCGCAAAAGAAACAAAAGAGGCGAGTGGTACCCTTGGAGCACATAGTTCATCCTGAAGGGAACATCTCATTGATGTTGAGAAAGGAACGAACCTAGATGGCCCTAAGACAATTAACACATTAATAAATTAAAAAAAAAAAAACAACTCCTCTAATTAAATGTCGCCCAATCCAAAATCTAAGTTCTAAGTCTAAAACTTCGCTAAGGGTAAAATTTTGTCTACCCTTAAGAAAATATATCTATAAAAATAAAATAATAAAGTTTAAAATAAAAACCACTTAAGTAATAATTGGGATCTACATAAATTTTTGGGTAAAATGAAGAGAGTAAGAACTTAAATAAAATCTGTGGATAAAAAGGGTAAAGAAGAAATTAATTATTTAACTTGTGAAATTGTAAAAAGATATTAAATTAATAATAAAAGGAAAAGAGGTTTAATTGCACAACTTCCATTTTTAGCTCTAATAAAAAGGGGAAAGAGGGAAATAATAAAATTTAGGAAACTAGGGAAAGGAGGTAACAAAAAAAGGGAAAGATGGGGAACTTATGGTAAAAAGAAGGAGGTCAACTTAGTAAAGAATCTGCAATTCAGAACCTTCTAAATTGAACTAGTTTAGCAACTTCATTTTAGGGAAAGTCTTTAAAACCTATTAGGGAATGTAAGGAAACCTAGGAGTAAATTTAGGAGTAACTCTAGGTGGGTGAGGGAAATAAGACAATTTAATAAATTAAAGAAAATAATTATTGGAGGAATGTGGGGGATGAATGACACTTGTACAAAAGAGAATTTTTAAAAGATTTTTATTTAAAACTTAAATTAAATGAGATTTAGGGAAAGATTGGAAGTTATAAAACTCTATAAAAGAGAGGAAGGAGAAGGAAGAAGGGATCGGCTGTTAGCATAACATTATGCTACCAGATTAGTGACTTGATTGATTTACTTGTGGGAGTTGGGATTTCCCAGCTCAGAGAGGAGTGGTAGCTCGACCTTGCGAGGCTAGCTGGGAGCTAGACATACCATCTAAATAGTGTGTGGCCCCTCTGTGGCTTGGGGGGATAAGGGGGAAGCATAATACCCCTAGTGTTGGTTGGGAGGTACCGGTGAGGTCTCCAGAGTCGGCGAGCATGATTTCATGGAGCGCGTGGACGACACTCGGAGCAGGCGAACAAGTAATTGTACACCTTTTTGGTTGAATGATATAATGTGTATGATGTATGATTTAGATATGTTGGTGTGATTATTGGGTTTGTAATTGGTTCCGGTTGCACCAGAAATCCGTTCCTCTACAATGCTTGACTTTTATGATGGAATTCATTTGCCCGAATTGATTCCTGAAGTTATAGGTCTGAAATTTTTGGCTGATTTTACATGTCTGAAATGCATTAAATATTTGAATTGACTGTAATGCATTTTATGCTTATAAATAATTCCATTCAATTTTATGCAAGGTAATTCTATGTTTAGAATTTATGCCATGCAATTTTATGTAATGTGAATTGATGTTTAGAAATTATGTAAGGAAATTTTAGCATTCGGAATTTTATGGAAAGTAAATTTATGTTTAGAAAGGACTGTAATGATTTTATGTTAGAATTTACATATCTGAAACTGGCCCGAACTTACAAGTCTGGATTGCATTTTATGTTTAAAATTTACTTGTTTGAACGCATTAAATGTCCTAATTGACTGTAATACATATTATGTTTAGAACTGTTGAAATTCTGGAAGTCATACAATGTTAGGGAAACAATGCACATGGTAACGCATGATGCATTGCCAAAATTGAGGCGAGTTGGGTTTCGTTTATCCAAAAAGTATTCCACAGTTTTCCTCACAAAACTTTTTAAACTCACTCTAACTCTACTCTTAGACGCATATGCTATTTAAGGTGCATGTTATGATTGACATTGAAGCGCATCTCTTGCATGAAACACATTGTGACTTTCTTTAAAACTGAACCAGTACCTACAGGAATTTTGGTTGATAACCCTTGATACGGAGTCAACGGTCGACATGGATTATTGCTATCCAGAAACCTTAATTTTTTCTTAGTAGAAGTCTCCCACCTCTGCAGACTGTGTTGAGTCGTATACCTTCGCCCCTGCAACTGTATCGGAGCCACTTACTCACCTCTGTAAATTGTGTAAAGCCACATTTCTTAAAATGCGATGTACATGTATGATTTATTCCTTATTTATTGACGCTTTATGATAGAAACATGCCTAAATTATCTCTTCCCTCACATAAGTTTTTAAATATTTATATAGATATGTTTAAGCGACCAAATAAGTTAACCCCACAGTCATTTTTAACACATATTTCATTGGCATGGTGACTTTTGTAAGGGAGTCTATGCTTAAGATACCTTAGTATGAAATCGGGAGGTATCAATACTATAATTGGTGAATTACTTCATTATCATTGTTGAGAAAGTAGATAGATTTAATTATTGTTAATGTTTTCATTGTTTAAGAAATGAGCTAATTCAATTAGAATAAATCCGTAGGAATACTCTCAACCCTTGGAGCTGACTTTTAAATTTAGACTATTTAATGAAAACCAAAAAATTGAGACCAGATAAATTAAAGAAATACCAGAGAGATGAAAGGACCATTAATGATCCATCTTATTGATAAGTGGCACCAGCTTGAGTAATCTGAGGCATTTTTCTTGGGTTTTATGCATTTGCTGCAGGTTCGGGGCTAATTTTCCATCTATGGAAGTTGGTCCTTGACTTGTTTTCCTTTTTGTCTGTGAATCTTTTATATTAAATAATGAACTGGCAGCGGATTTTAAAAAAAAAAAAAACTTAACAGTGTTAATTAAGAGATAGATGGGATGACAACAATTTATTAAATTTAGTTTGGGTAGGCTAGGGAAACTTACCTTCATTTTCTGGGCAACAATGTTTGACCACGCCCTTCTACTTTGCATTTTTAGAAACACTTCCTTACTACGTTTCAGACTTGCTCCATTTTTTTTGGCATATATGGTAATTAGATGGTGATTGAAATTTATGATTCTATTATTAATTTAATTTTGAATAGCCAAATTAGATGGTAAGGATGGACAATAGTAATTGCTATTTTGCTTTCCCTTAATGTCGTGTTGAGGTTTATTCGCACAATCGTTGTTAATAGTAGCCTTCTACTTATTTACCTAAAGTTTTTTTAGTGTTATTATCTTCATTTTAATTCATCATCATAATATTCGTACTAAGTGATGTAATCTAGAAATAAAGGTATTTGATGTTTCTTGTATGAGGCTAAGGACAAGTTTTAAGAAAAATATAGTTGTTACATGATTCTATTATCTGATTGCTAGGGATATAAATGAATTTATTCTATTGTTCCCTTTTTCATAGAAACTAGATATTCTTAGTATGTTCTATTTTAAATGTGAATGGTCTTTGCAACATTTGTTTTTTAAAGAGATAAAAAATGCTTCTTAAGGAACTTCTTAATTATTTTCCATCATTTTTAAGTTAATTTTTATGGTCCTTATGTCTAAGGCCATATACACTTATCAGTAGGAGTACTCAAGTTGCATTGTTGGTTAGAAGTTCTTCCCATTTGCAGGATTATTAAAGTGACATGACTATTGTTTCTAAACTTTCATTCCATTGAAGGTATGCCACTTTAACAATGAAAAATCCTGCGTGTTGATTTTCTTATGTGATACTTGATTGAAAACTACACATATCAAGATTATTGATAAGTTCATTGATATAAATTTTAATTTTTGTTGTGGTCTGGGGTGCGTGGCGTTGTTAGGATGATGGTCCTTAGCTTAGTAAGCTTGGTTTGCTTATGTCGGGCAGGATGTAGACGCCTCCTGGTTCCTCAGAACAATCACCAGCCCTGAGACCTTTAATGGTCAAAATCGATGGGAACCTGGGCTTGAGCGTTGCTTATGTGTCCTGGAGGTCCTAACCATTGCAGGGTAGGACGGGCAAGTATTTATATTGTATTTTTCAGTTGATCGTCTTCCATTGATTTCAGATGCTTGATGTGTGTCTTGGGTCATCATGTTGTTGTTGCAGTTGCATGCATCATAATCGTCGTCGTGTTGCGGCACAAAGTATAATGTCCTTATTACCCTTATACACACGCACACACATAAAAAAATAAAATTCACTTGTTATGGGAGATTTATGTCGTGATGAATGGGATGTTCATTACAGAAGGGTTGAAAAGATGAGATAATCAATTAAAGCAAAGAAGCAATTAATAATTTCTCTACTATAACATCATAAGATAAACATTTAGATTTTTCAAAATCTTAAAAACACAATACACAAAGGTAAGTTCTGCCACTTTAAATACTTTTAAATAATCAGATTGAAAAAAATGATATGATAACTAAGATAGGTAAACATTCCATGAAGAAGAGAAAAACTTCCCCAAAAATTAAACACAAGAATCCTGTAAACGTCTCTTTGTATTACTGTAAAAATATCTTGAAAATTACAGTCCTTGCAACTTGATAGGGCATAAATATCAACCCTCAATAATTCTATGTTAGAAGTATTTATAATCAGAATTACAAATGACCCTGTCATAAATGATCAGTATGTGGCAACCTCTGAATCTAACTAACTAAATAGCAAGATACAAAAATCTAGGAACTGTCAATGATGTGCTGAATTCTTCATGCTGAATCTAGTGAAGGCCATTGGTGAGTCACCCACATGACTTTGACTGATCCATTTTCTGACTCAACTTTCACACCTCATCTCCTACTCGATCAAGTTGCATAGCTCTTCCCATATTAGTTGACTGGGGATGGTGAATTTGAGTAGTCTACGGTATATTTCATCTACTTCTGTGTACCTGGAAAAAGTCGGTTTGATGATGAAAATATACTTTATCTCGTGCTGTATGCTGAGATCTGGCTGCAAAGTATCCAAGAACACTTTTCTCGTTATAATGACTTGTATTCCCGAGAACTTGGAACTATCCTTGGCCATTGTAGTCATCTTCTACTTGTAGCCTAGAAGGGTCATCAACTTATCATTCAAAACCATCAACCCAGGAAGACCCTTTTCCTGCAAAGCCTCGATCTCGCTGAAAAAAAATTGAACTCCAATGTCCATGTTCTGGACTGTTTCCTCCAACTGCAACATTAGTCTTCTTTTGGTCAAGACCCTCTTGACTTCGAGGATGGTTTTTGTACTGTCTTCGATTTTCAATTCTTCTAGTTCTTCTCGGGTCTTCAAGTTTAGGAATCTAATTATTTCATTGGCTTCAGTGGGAATTTATCCTAACTTTCCTTTTATTTTTTCAATAACCTTCCTTCTTCTTATCACTAGTTCATGTTGTTCGAACATGATTTGCACCATGGGCCAAATTTCTTTTATGGAGATGGAGATATCCATCCAAATATTCTCCTTAGCCTCTGCCAGTGTTTTACCCCCCATTGTTTGTTTCAGACGCTGCTAGATTTCCTATTTAATCTTCTATGATGTTTGTCTCTTGATGTTGTAGATCGTTTGGTAAGACGACTTGAGCCCCTGGAGATTCTCCACTTATTTTTTCAGCCTGTCAATTTTTTTTCCTTGTAGGGTCATCTCTTCCATGAATTTTGCTAACTCTATAGGTTTTTCCAGTGATGTCAACAGGGTTGCCGATGGGAATTTCAGCTATCGTGGTTGTTGGTAAAGTTGTTGTACTGACTCCTGCAAGAGGGACTTCACTCAATGGGATGACTTCCATGGGCGTTGATTGTTTCTTCTCCTTCAACAACCTTTCCAATTCTACCTCCATTTCCTTTATCTGTGCATTTTGTTGCATGATTAGCTTCAACGGTTCCTCTTTCTCATATTTTGTCTCAGCTATTTCTTTATCCTGTGAGTCCTATGTAGGTGAAAATTTCAGTTGCTTTCTCATAGATGCAATGTCAACATTCTTTTTCTTTAACATCTCCTCTGCTACTTTTACATTCGAGGGATCATACCCAATCTTGAGCACCAATTCCTCTAAGGATTTTATTCTGTTATACTTTGTAATAGAGGATATTTTTTCTAGTTTCAACTAGGTCTGAACATTGTTTAGAGATACCTGTAATTTTGCATCTGTAGAGGAACCATAGGCCAATGTGGAGAAAACCATTTCTCTAGTCTGTCTGTGTAGATCCATCTGGTCAGCTGGATGGACTTGTTTAGTGTCATAAACAATAGTTGACCTTTTGTAGTCAGTGATCTCTTTGGGTTGAGGCACTTGTACTCGTAGAAAATCCATATGAATTCTTCCTTTCTTTGTATCAAAAGATGATAATAGTCTATGTTTTGTTGTGGACATTTGCTTCCAGAACTGAGTGTAAGTGTTGTTGGTCAGCATCTGGTTTTTCTTCTTGATTAGATCATATTTTTCAAAAATGTTCAGAGGTACATATCCCTGTGGTTTTTGGGTGGTCACATCTATATCGGTCTACTTCTTTGAAGAAGAAATGGACACCACCTAATGTTTTTCCTCAATCACTTTGGCAGAGTGGGGTTCTTCCTCACCAGATATGTGAGTAGTATGAGTGATTGTAGTTATTTTACTGTATACTTGAAAATCCTCCGCTGATACTTCAGTGACTGAATTAGAGGCATCCCTCCTTGGTCGTTTTTCCTTTGGTACCTGTGGAGTGGTAGTCTGTGAGATAGTGACTGAAGCAGATTCATGTTGTTTAGTATCTACCAGGGTATTTGCTTCCCACTCTATTTGGTTCACATACTTTTCAATTTCTGGTTTGAGGGTCTGAGCATAAGGTGAAATTTTGTTTTTAGATCTCATATCTGCAATGATCCCACTTGGATCATAATGCCAAATGAAAATTGTGTTGAATTTCATTTATTTTAATATTTTATCTGCCTCTCCCCTGGCAGCTCAATTGTTGTAGATAAATGGTCCTATTTTCCCTTTAATCCTCATATGTTTCTTTTTCTTCAGAGAAACAAAATGAATGTCATCTGAATTTATCATCTGACAAATATACTCCAGTGAAAATATCTGAACAAGGAAATACTTGGGAAATTTGTATGGATTTAGCTCACACCCATACACTTTGATCTTTATGTGATTCTAATATAGGAACCAGTCCCCAGTCTTTGTAAGATCTGAAAGGTGAAGAACTCTTTGAATCTCCTCATTTATCCTCAGCTCTGGTCTTCCACTGAGCATGCTTACCACTGGGTGATAAAACAACTCAATAAACTGTTTAAAATTGAACTCAATGGAGTTCCTTTTGAGTAGCGAAGTCCATAAGGTTGTTGCCTGCAGTTTTCCGTCCTAGTCCATTTTATGCATGAGAAAGGAGAATTTGTCGGTTTGATAAAACACAAACATGTAGGCCAGTATTGAAGAATACCAAAACATGCCTTCTATGGGGAAATTTGATAGTTTCTTGTGCAGGTTTTTGGCCAAGAAACCATTGTAGTCAAACCAAATGGAAACCTTCTCTTCAGCAGAGAAAATGGATAGAAAACCTAAGATAGGTTCATCCACCCATTCATCCGAGAAGTAACCGAGCAAACAACAGTGATGAAATGATCTGGTTTCCCCTAACTGAAAATATGGAGGAATGGTAAGGGGGTTTTTTCTTGGTAAATTGGGCGTATTGTGGGAGGAGAAGCTCAAAGATTTGCGCTCTTTGGGGAAAAGACAGGTTCTAATACATTTCTATCAAAATTTCAATGGTGAGGGGAGAACTGACTTTGGCTCTAGGTACCTTCATCATTTGATCGATGGTCTCGGGTGTAATAGAGAAAAAGGTTTCTCTAGATGAAAATATTATGGCTCTCTGATCCGGGAGGTAGTGTGCTTGGCATTTGAGGGAAAATTTTGGAAAATGGTGAACTTGGGGAAAAATATATAGAGGGAGATTTGACTCCTAGAACCTGATTTCATCGCTTTGATGGATGAATGTGTATTTAAACCATGAATGTAACTCATTGACATTGAATTCACACTGGGATTATGAGATTAAATAATCTTTGTATGCTAATGGAATCTGGTCGAGATCGAGAGGAGGTGGGAGGAAATTATTTTCCTCAACATTTGACTTTTTAGATTTGGGCACCATTGATTTCCACTAGTACCTGCACACTGAACACACATCAGTATGTAAAAATGCTATGGATGGGTGAATTGTTGTAGAGACAAAGGAAAATGAGTCTCTAGTGCATAGGGAGTATGAGCAGAAAGAGAATGATGGAAACAGGGTTGGGATTTAGTGAACGGGTATCCATTGGGCGAAAAGGAAAAGTCAGGAGAATAACAAGTATGTGGCCAATAATAAATGGCCAATGGGTCTTTTAGAGCGTGAGGGGGCACGTGAAGGACGTCTGACATGTGTACCTAGATGATGTGGAGGGTGGTGATTGGGAGGTAAATAAGTCATGTATGACCAGTAACGATTAGATGGAGGGGACATGTTTATGGGGTCACGAGATGTGACTTGTGAAGAGGGATTTTGGGTGTGACATATTGAGGTGGTAGCAGTAAGATTGGAATGAAGGATGGTATGATGG
>JASDQU010884533.1:0-18814 GCA_032191745.1 Picea mariana
TACTACTACTCAACCTTTTAAAAAAGAGAATCTTCAACACTAGGCACTTTCTTTAGAGCCTAAAGACTTGGTTTCATCCCCCAATCATGGTTATTACCCCCAAATCCATCCCCCTAGTGCAAAACTTGCTAATGGCACTCAAAATCCACTCGAAGGCCAAACATTGTTGGAGTATAACACTATAATAGTGTTTAGAATCTAATGTAAAAGTTGTGTTCATATAAGTGACTAATAAATTGAGAATTAGATATTATTAAGGTAGTTAGGTTGCACCGATAATGTTACCCCTCATATTTGCATGAGAGGTAAATTGTGATTTTCATCACGTGATAGGATTTTTAGGGTGACACATTTAGGGATGTTGGTGGACTTAAGGTATACACCTTTGAGATGATGCATTGATAATTATGGATCCTCTCACCTCATCTTTGTGTTTCATGGGATGTTACACATTGGTTCATGTATGATGGTTGATGCATGAGCATCTCAGTCATCTTGGATTAACATAGCGAAGGAAGTTGCAGGGACGTGACAAAGCTATTACGACAATGATTAAGCGTTGAAGAATGTGACAGGTCGCTGGAATTTACAGGTTGTTGTAGATCAAAGTGATAATTGAGGCAATGCCGCTACAGACTGGAAATGTGAGTGCATGATGAGGAAAAATGTGTTGCTGTAGATTGCAGTTGCGGGTGTTACGGTTAAGGAGAAGCGCATTGTTGGGTGGAAGCAAAAAGGATACGTGGGAGGCGAAGAGTCTATGAGGAAAGGACAAAATAGAAGTTGGAAGATGAAAGGACATGAGGAGCCGCTGGGGAAACTGAAGTGAATAGTTTCTGGAGGAATAAAACACAGCATCAAAGAGATTGCAGAGAGCGGGTAGAACTGACAAGAGGAGAGATTGCGTGAGATAGGAGAGAGAGAAGAGGTTGAGGTTGCCATGGCCTTTGGCCTAGCAGCCCAACGAAGATTGTAAGCTTATGTACAATCATAGAACTGATGTATTGTAATCTGTATGAATGAATAAAAGAGATAATGTTTCACATATTTAATCTTTTTGGGTGTGTGTGTGTGTGTGAATGGAATCATGTATGATGTTATTTGTTGTGTTCTTGACATGATTATGTGCAAGTTAATGTCATTGCGTGAATGAGTAAATCCCGTAGAGAATAGTTCCGTATGATATTGTTGTACATGTGGCATGTATATGTAGAAGACCATGCTTGATTTGCGATCCTCTACAGGTGGACGCGAGTCTGAGAGAGACTGTATAGTGGATTGATGGCTCTATGTAGCTGGGGTGACTGTATAGCATGATATGCTATGAGAGGCGAATGTAATTGCGTGATTGTAGAAATGTTGAGTTGCAACAAAAGATTTGTCATAGTAGAGGTGTGTTGTAACAAGAGACGTGTTGCAACAAAGATTGTGTGTTGCAGTCACAAGTGTAGATGGGTTGCAACAACATATGTGTTGTAACAGAGGCATATTGCAGTGGAGGCGTGCTGTAAGAGATGTGTTGCATCAAAGGGATGTATGTTGCAGTTGCAGTTGTAGATGGGTTGCAGTACCATATTTGTTGTAGTAGAGGCGTACTGTAAGAGACGTGTTGTTGCAAAGGGATGTGTGTTGCAGTAGAGGCGTATCATAGTAGGAGATGTGTTGCAGCAGAAGACATGTCTCTGTTGAAGATGTGTTGCAACATAGGCGTTTTTCCATAGGAGGCATGTTGGAGAAGAGCATGCGTGTTGCAACAAGAGAGAACACTGCAACAGGAAGCGTGTTGCAGGAAGAGGGGGCAAGTTGCAGCAGGAGACGAGTTGCAGCAAGTGATTATGCCACAGACTGGTTAATACAATTTGGTGATTTTGTACATTTGTTTGTGGTGCTACAGGGAGGAAAACATAGATACGTGATAGCGGAGGTACAACCCCAGGGGTTGTGGCATGATTAGATCAAAAAGAAGGAAAATGTAGCAATGAGGAAGAAACATTATAGCAACTGTGATTCTAATTATGCACAAATTAAGGAAATGTTCCACTGCAAATGGACTTTGATGGTAGGGGGTGGATGCCCACTGCATCAAGAGGTATCAGAGCATGGTTCATCTCTGGGATGAAAGAATGTGAGAAGATATCAGAGCATGGTTCAACTCTGGGATGGAAGAAACTTCAAAGCAATAAGACCTGGGAGAATGTGGTTTCAGCTTGTGTTGTGGAAAGAAGAATGATGGGAGGTAGTGCCGGAGAAAGGGCCTGTGAAGTGTAGTCTGGCTGAGGGCTACGAAATAACTCCCGAGGATTTCCCCGTGAAAATAAGCAGGTTAAGGAGGTGAAGAAACCAAGAGTTAGAATGCAGATAATGGAGTGGTAGTAGATGTCAGGTTGAAGCCTGAAATTGGAAAAGATAGCCAAGAACATAAAATTGCATGAAGCAAAGTTCAGAAGGTTGTTGTTGAGAAGGAAGAAGTCTCTGAGATAAATGGTTGCTAGAAATAGATGGTAGTTGTGCTGGCAGTTATCCATGACTATTATCTTGAGATGAAAGAGGCAGCGTGGGATATAAGAGGATTCATTAGATGGCAATTGTGGTGGTGGTTATCCATGATTGTTATCTTGGAGTGAAGGCATGGTCACTGGAAATGAGCAAGTGTGGCTGCGAGAGGAATGCAGTCGGAAGGTTTCCTGGACTGAGACTGGGATCATATGTTCTGAGGAGCATGTTGGTAGCAGTGAGTGCATTGTTGCCGAATTGTGACTAGAGGTTTTTGAGTGGACCTGATTTAGGAGAAATGAGGAAGAACAGAGATGCAAAAAAAAATTATAGCAATGGAAGATAGAGACACATGTGGGTGTGTTTGATGTAACGAAGAAAAGGAGGGAGAGAAGATGGAGTTCTTTATTTTTCCCTTAACATATTCTTTGCTTGTTTACAGGAAGAAAGAAATTTGTGGCTGTAGATGGAAGTGGATGTGCTTGGCTGAAAAGAAAATGCAATAGACGATGTCTATGCAGGAAAATAAATTGCAAAGATTGCAGGAAATTGTAGGATCACAGAGGTTGCAGATGATGAAGATGTCTACGAAAACGTCCGAGTAGAATATGATGCCGTGAAGATGAAGCATGAAGGAAGATGATGAGTTGAAGATGGATAACATATAGTCTGGAAGAGAGGGAAGCTGATGAACATGTTGTTGATAGAGAAAGGAGAAGATTTCAAATCTCCCGAAGAAGAAGACATGCTGCAGAAGAATGTTAGAAGATTGAAGGTTGCTAAGGACCGAGCCAGAAGTTGTTGCTTGGAGAAGAAGACTCTTGAAAGCTATGTTTCTGGTCATTTGTCAAAAAATGTGTATACGTTGACATAATCGCCGACTGAGACACTCTATGTGTGGTTGTGGATTGAGTCAAGGGAGGTCTAACATGGGAGCATGTGACCCCATGTTGTGTGGCTTCGAGCATGAATGCCTGGCTGCACCAAAGGCACTTTGTACACTGCATGAAAAAGGGCAGTGGGATGTCTTGGATTGAACGTGACTCCAATCGAGTTGTGTAGGTGATGCATGGATGAGGAGCACCTGACCAATGCTTGTGGTAATGAAGAAAGAAAGATAGAGAGCGTAGTAGTACTAGATGGTGAATTGCTGCAGAAAATTGAGTTGCAACATGAATAAGATGCAAATTCTATATCTCCATGACGAGAGTATTGTTGTGTTGTTGTGGATTGATGTGTA
Source organism: Picea mariana (assembly GCA_032191745.1). Lineage (NCBI taxonomy): Eukaryota > Viridiplantae > Streptophyta > Pinopsida > Pinales > Pinaceae > Picea > Picea mariana. Next base: position 3,734 of record JASDQU010884533.1, read on the forward strand.
GTAGGGGCAACAATGAGTTGAAGGAAAGAATGTGCAATGTGCAATAGCGGAAGATGTTTTGCAGATTGAAGTGTATAACAAATGAGGACTGTAGAGTAGGGAGTGCAACATTGATGGAGTTGCATTGGACAACTGTAGATGTGAATGATTTACCTGATAAGCATAAGGGCATGCTTTCTTAAAACCTAGGGAGTGATGCAAGAGCATCTCAATCAACCTGGACTGACATAGCGAAGGAAGTTGTAGGGACGTGACAGAGCTGTTACGAGAATGATTAAGCGCTGAAGAATGTGACAGGTTGCTAGAATTGATAGGTTGTTGTAGAGCGAAGTGATGATTGAGGTAGCGTCGTTACATACTAGAAACGTGAGTGCATGATGAGGACAGATGTGTTGCTGCATATTGCAGTTGCGGGCGTTACAGTCCAGGAGAAGCACATTGTTGGGTGGAAGCCAAAAGGATATGTGGGAGGCGAAGAGTCACCGAAGAAAGAAAAAAATAGAAGCTGGAAGATGAAAGGGCGTGAGGAGCCGCTGGGGAAACTAAAGCAAACAGTTTTTGGAGGAATAAAACAAAGCATCGAAGAGATTGTAGAGAGCGGGTAGAATCGACAAGATGAGATCGCGCGAGATAGGAGAGAGAGAAGAGGTTGAGGTTGCCATGGCCTTTGGCCTGGCAACCCAACAAAGATTGTAAGCTCATGTATGGTTATAGAACCGATGTATTGTAATCTGTAGGAATGAGTGAAAGAGTTCACGTTTCACAGATTTAATCTTTCTAGGCATGTGTGTGAATGGAATCCTGTATGATGTTATTTGCTGTGTTCTTGTCATGATTATGTGCAAGACAATGTCATTGTGCGAATTAGTAAATCCCATAGAGAATAGTTTCATATGATATTGTTGTACAAGTGACATGGATATGTAGAAGACCATGCTTGATTTGTGATCCTCTATAGGTGGACGCGAGTCCGAGAGAGACCGTGTAGTGGATTAATGTCTCTCTCTAGCTGGGGTGATTGTATAGCGTGATATGCTATGAGAGGCGAATGTGATTGTGTGATTGTAGAAATGTTGTGAGTTGCAACAAAAGATTTGTCACAATAGAGGCACATTCTAACAAGAGACTTGTTGTAGCCGCAGGTGTAGATGGGTTGCAACAAAGGCATATTTTAGCATAGGTGTGCTGTAAGAGACATGTTACAGTAAAGGGATGTATGTTGTAGGCTGCAGTCGTAGGTGTAGATGGGTTGCAACAACATACATGTTGCAAGAGAGACATATTGCAACAGAGGCGTACTGTAAGAGACATGTTGCAGCAAAGGGATGTGTGTTGTAGCAGAGGCGTATCATAGTAGGAGACGCGTTGCAGCATAAGACATGTCACCGCAGAAGATGTGTTGCAACATAGGCGTTTTTTTGTAGGAGGTATGTTGGAGAAGAGCAGGCTTGTTGCAGCAAGAGAGAAGGTTGCAACATGAAGCATATTGCAGCAGGAGGGGGCGAGTTGCAACAGGAGACGAGTTGTAGCAAGTGAATATGCTGCAAAATGGTTAGTAGATACTGGTTATTCTGTACATCTGTTTGTGGTGCTACAGGGAAGCAAACATGGATACGTGATAGCGGAGGTACAACCCCAGGGGTTGTGGCATGATCAGATTGAAAAGAAGGGAAATGTAGCAATGAGGAAGAAGCATTATAGCAGTTGCGATTCCAATTATGCACAAACTAAGGAAATGTTCTGCTGCAAATGGACTTCGATGGCAGGGGGCGGATGCTCGCTGCATCAATAGTTCTAGCCCCCTAGGGTTGGATACTAGTGGTATTGGATGAGAAGTGGTTATGTGGTGGATATTTTGGTATTTAGTTCTCTTTTCATGGTTTCACTTGATGCTTAGATGGATGATTGTGACACGCATTTTGATGCTATGATATGTCATTGATGGAGGGATCATGATCATGTGTTCATGGCTAGTTTAGCCTAACACTTATGTATCTCACCTATGGAACTAAGGGTCAGAAGGGCAACATATTGTAATCCTAGTTCATGATGGCGTGTTTTTTACTTAGATCTATTTTAAAATGACTTTGGCTTATGGTGGAGTTTTGATAAAGCCTAGAATATAACATTTATAATGGTCATCCTCGCCATTAAAGGAAATGTGGTGATAAAAATATTATAAAAGGGCCACCCCCTTTTGCATTTAGTTCACGATGAAGACATATAAAAAAAATGTAAAAGATCACATTGTTTTAATGTTGAGGCCACCCCCTTCATTAACTTATACAATAGCTTATGCGATGGAGTAAAAGTGGGTTGATGTCATAACATATGCTCTAAAGGGGCCACTCCCTTCATTATAATTCACTAGCCTAAAGTCATGCGATGGCTCAAAAAGGGGAATTGACGTCATGCATCGGCTATCCCTCTTACTTTCATAAAGTTTGTTTGTTATGTAGGGGTGGAGCCGACACATTAAGTTCACATGCTTTGTTTCATGTGGTCACCGTCACACATCATATGTGAAGGGCGGAGAGAGTCAAACTTTGTAGGGATTAAATTAATCACATGGAGCCGTATCCCTTATCTTCATTGGCCGACATCTAAGTTCATTCAATCCTAAGTTTATGGTAGCCATATTGAATGGATCCATTCACTTTTTTTCACTCATATTATGGTGGTGTTGTACATCTTGGTGATGTCATCAACGATCCATGATTGGTTAAAGACGTTGATGTGGAGCCCCTTTACTTGAAGATTATTACATGAAGCCCAATACATAAACTTTTGATCACGGATGCATGTATGCTGAGGTTTATTATATGGGATTGAGCTGCCAATTGTGCCATCATCCTTTTCTTTTAATGGTTGCCGTTTGATCATAGATACATTTGAGATGATTGGAGGAACCATTCTTTTGTTTTCATAGCTGCGTTGCATGGAGGAAGTCATGGACTAGTCAAAGCTATGGGTTGGTTCATGGGGCCGTCCCCTTTATCTTGGTATGGCGAATTATTAGGGCCAACATCCTATAGTCATAGATCCGTTACAGTTTGTTGGATCGTTCCCTTAGAATCTGATTTGAGGAGATTGTGAAGGGGAAAGTCAATTGACTTCATGGAGGAGGTTGTTACCTTCTTGGTTATTTTAGGAGATTGTACTTAACTAACTCATTAGTTTGTTATTGTGAAATTGTCTCATGGAGTTAGTTAAGATGAGAACATTAGTATATTGTTTTCCCTATGGAGGATGATTATTTTATTGTAGTCTCTTGAACGAAATTGTGGATCTCAACAACTCATTGCTACTTTTAGTAAGAAGGTTGTTGAGATTGTTATTTTATTATTATTCCTTGGAGGACTAATGGATCTAGGAAAGCAAATACTTGTTTATTGTAAAGAGAGATAGAGTCAAAACCTACATAATGGTTTACTCTCTCCATTTGTAACGTGTGAGTAAAAGAGCTCCTAAGCTTTGGAATAAAACGCTTCTATCTTTGTCTAAGCTTTTTTGAGGAAACAATTATGTCTTTTGGTTGAGGTGAATCTTGTTCTTGGAGTGCTATTGGAAGCTATTTATGCAGGTTTGGGGATGCCATAGTCAATTCAAGGGCCATAGAGGAGCAAAATAGCTACATTGGAGAAGGTTAGGTACTCTTTAATTCTTCTTGTGTTGCTTACCTTAAAGAGGAAAACATTATGCTTTAATCTCATGAAATTATTGCATCTATAGACAATCTTTAGGTAGGGTATACCCTTAAAATTGTCTTGAGATGTGGATCTTAGGTAGACCCTCCCCCCCATTAGACTTGTGATTTTAGTGAGTAAATTGGGGTTTCTATTGTGCACATCACTTTGGCTGCCTATGGCCCCCTAATTTTAATCTAGAACAACCCTCTCAAGAGGCTTACTTGACCCCTTAAGCGCAAACAAGATAAGGCACTAATCTTTCCTTTCATCCACCACCCAAAATATAAAAATCTCAAAAAACCACTTCTTTTATTCTAAAGCTCTCTCTTGGTCCCACTCCATACTACAACAAATTGAGCTTAGTTAACCACAAGGAAGTCCCCCTAGACGAGAGTTCATCTAGTCTAAAGAGAGAAAGGCTAGGCTACTGAGGTGATAGTGGGTAGCTTGCCTAAGTTTCCCTTGGGGTCTCACAACTTGTGCTTGGGGACTTTTACATCGAGTGAGAACCTAGGAGGTAAGGTTTTGGCATCATTGTCGGGGACAAAGTCCATTTCCCTGGAAATTTGAAGATTATGCTTCATGATATTGTGATGAGGGTTTTATTTTGAAGATCTTGTCCTCATCTGGCGACCCCATGAAGGGAAGAAGCCCTTTCCCTTGCATATTTTGAAGACTTGTTGCTTGTAGGGTGAAGCACGTAACATTGTGAAGGCATTGAAGGTTCACCTTGGTGACTCCATTCTCTTTGGTATAAGGTTATGAAGAAATTTTGCAAAATGCATTTGAGCCATGGTTGCTGGAATATTATGTTTGATTTGATTTCTCGAGTATCTCAGTGTTTCCACATGAGGAACCTGATCTTTGATGGCAAGATCGTATTCCATAATTTTGTGGGTATAGTTTAGCTACATTTCATGTCACATCCTTCATGAAAGCTATTGCAAATTTTGACGGTTGTTCATGAAGATGTTATGATGAGGATGTTTTGCCGTTTTTTAGACGATGAAGTGGTAGAATGGTTTGAAGACCTTGGTAAGAAAGCAATTTCTTCATTTGCAAGTTTTTTGAGGATGTTTCTTTAGCATTGGGGTCCTCATTATAAAGAGGAAAAGTATGAATGGATTATTGAAGATCTCATGGCAGCTCTACCCAAGGAAGAAGAAGCACCTAATGACCCCATGGAAGATCAAGCACATGAAGAATCACTTCATGAAAAAGACATTGTTAAAGATAGCATCCATTCATCCACTTCATCCATTCATGAAGACAAAAGTGTTGGTGAGTTGCAGTCCTTTCCAAATTTATGAATTGTATGAGGCATCCTTTTGTGTTTTGGAAAAGGGAAATTTTGTAGATGAAGAGCATGAAAACCATGAGATTGATGCTCTTTTCCTTATTGAAAGGCATAAGATGGGATAAAGATTGTTTTCATTTTGATGGGGATCCCATTTATGATACGGGTGATGATGATTCTAGGGCCAAAATTGCAGATTTTTGGTCTCCTGGGCAGTCACATAGGCTGGAAATCTTTACAGGAAATTTTAATGATGCTTTTCAGCCATGTATCATGACTAATAGTGCAGATTTTGGGCAGCATGTGGAGCATGTTTTGTGTTATGAGTATGCATAAATTTTCAGCCTTGTGTTGTGGACAAACAGGCGCGAAATACAGAAAATTTTAAGGCTTGTTTTCTCAGGTGTATTACAGATTTATTTCAGCATTTAGGCCATGTTTATGACTGCCAAATTTCAGAAAATTTTCAAGCTTTTTCTGTCATAAATAACTCAGAAATTTTCCAGATTTTGGATGTAAAAAATGCAGAAAATTCCCAGCCATAATTACCTTTAGATTTTTGTATGTTCTGTAAGTTTTAACCTGTGAAGTAAAGCAATGCATATAGATTCTTAAGCAAAACAGAATTTAATCAATGGCTCATTCACATAGTACACAGAGATTTATACCGGAAATCCTCAACTGGAAAAACCTTTCTTATATTCATTATATCGAATTTCACCATTTACCATACAATATATATACAATGTTTTTAGGTATTCTGTAGATACCAAAACCCTAATCCCTTAATCCGGGATTAATTTACAAAACTGCTAAAAATAGCAAAATCTGCTAAAAATTGCAAAAACCGCCCCAAAAAAATTTCGGGCCGCTGCCCCGAACTCCGTCGGCCCCGGGCTACCGCCCATTGCCGAATGCTGCGCGTAACCAGGGGGGGCATACCTGCCCACCCCTGGGACCCCCCTAGGAAAGCGCCCGACGCACACGACACAAACAAAGCACTACTGCGAGGGATCGTCAGACGCAGTTGTCATATCTGACGCGCCCACACACACACATGAAAATAATATAACACATACCCAACATGTTCTCATATAAACATATGGGTGAAAAATTTGGTATTTAGAGCTGGAAATTGTTGGGAAAAGTAGATTTTTCAATTTCAAATTTGTAGGGGTAATTTCAAGCCATCCAAAATTGGACAGCAGGCACTAAATCGTGGACAGAAAACTCTTCTTTGATTTGAAATTTTCATTCATCCTTCAAATTGATATTTGTAGGAGCCGTCCACACCTTGCTTGCTTGAATATGTGAATCATGTTTTGCATGTAGATTTTCCTTTGACGAGGCATATAAATGACATTTTGCAGGTTGATGAGGGTTCGCCATATTTATTTTCCAGACTTTATAGAAACCCTCTTCAACATGGGATTGGCTTGGCATGGACTGAGTTCTGCCCACTCTCTCACTGATTTTTGTATTGGATACCATGTTTATGATGTAATTCCATATTGTGGCCATCATATCATGTATTTTCCAGCACATTTTTACTTGGTGATGAGCATCTCTTTGTTTTGTTTGGTGACCAAACACAAGGGGACAAGTTGTGGCATTGATGAGATGAGCACATGGCTCCATTGGTTGTATGATTGTACATAACACTTTCACTTTTATTCTAAGTAGAGTAGGGTAGGCGAAATAATCTCTCTAGCATGAGCATTATGTTTCATTGTAGATTCTTTGGCATTGTTGACTTATGCCTTTTATTCCATGTAAAGCCAATTTTGATCTATGTAATGGACTATATGGACATTGTATGTGGTGTTTAGGGTTGTGATATGGATCCATCCTACCACATGGTTTCCTTTCATTTGCTTAGCGAGTTCTCTCAATAGGTACACTAGAGATTCTGGGGTTCTCACGCACTCTTCTCCAAAGAGCGCATGTCCCCAAGTTTCAGCCAAGTGTTACCCCTCATATTTGCATGAGAGGTAAATTTGTGATTTTCATCACATGGTAGGATTTTCAAGGTGACACWTATAGGGATGATGATGGACTTAAGGTATACACCTTTGAGATGATGCATTGATGATTATGGATCCTCTTGTTAAGTTTAATGTTGTTATTAGGTTATTTCCAAATTACATAAGCATTCAAAGCATTTCTAAAACAACAGCATAAAGAGGATCATTGAAGGAAACACAATCACAAGGTACACAACATTTTATCTTGGGAAACCCTCATGGGGGAGAAAACCCAGTAAAACTTCCTCAATAATAGATTGCCAATACAATGCCAAGACTAAGACCAAAACACCAAGAATAAACCAAGACTGATCATGCACCTCTCTTCTCCTTCCTCCTACAACTGCAACTGCCTTAAAGATATGCGCACTAAATGAGTGAGTGTGAGAGTGTGTAAGTGAGACACCATCCGCACATATAAATACTAGTTGAGGAGGCGCTAGGGTTATGTCTCTTCACTTAGTAGGGACGACTTCTTCTAGGAGTGGTTAAAACCACTTTATAAACACTAGGGGTCGACTTTACAAATACCACCATATAAATTTGGTTTGGCCAATCCACAAAAGGGGATTTGATCTTATACAAGACCAAACATGATCAATCCGCAAAAGGGAATTTGATATATAAGATAATAACTCAAATATAATTAGAATATTCGTCAAAGTTACAATAATTCAACACTCCCCCTTAACGAGAAGGGTATTCTACTGACATGACCCATTACAACATCATCAAGAGAAGGAGAGGGCAACATCGTCATCAACATCTGGAACACTGACTGGCACATCTATAAGTCATCGAAAGTTTTTCTCATCATCAATATAATCATCGTTCACATCATGGAGCTGGAGTAACATCATCATCATCATCATCAACATGAAGATGAAACATCAACATTAATAGCATGAAGCTAGAACAACAATATCACCAACACGAGGCTGGTACAACATCATCAACAACACGAGGCTGATACAACATCATCAACAACACGAGGCTGAAACAACATCATCAACATATAGCAACAAAATGAGGCAGGTGCAACCACAACATTTTGTGGTACTGTGACAGACCGTCCTTACCGGACCTTCGGGATCTCCCCAGGAATCATAAGATTCCTAGGATATAAAATCCTAAAAAGCTACCACATGGTACTCTGACAGACCGTCCTTACCGAACCTTCGAGATCTGCCCAAGAATCATAAGATTCCCTAGGATATAAAATCCTAACAGAGCTACCACTACTAACCACAAATGGCATATACATGCATAGGTACTCTGATAGACCGTCCTTACCGGACCTTCGAGATCTGCTCAGGGATGATCAATCCCCTAGGATATAAAATCCTAACAGAGCTACCTGCTGTTGGTCATGATATCATAGTATCATTAGCATCACTCCCCCTTTCGAGGGAGGTCCTTTCAGACAATACCAAGCTTGTCTCGAAAGTACTCAAACATCACATGAGACAGAGGCTTGGTCAACACATCTGCAACTGGCTCATTTGTGCCAACAGATTGGAGCTTTACAACTCCCCTCTGCACCATATCACGAATGTAGTGATACCGGATCTCTATGTGCTTCGACTTATCATCGAACACTGGGTTCTCCGTCTTCTTTATACAACTCTGGTTATCACATAGAATCACTGTGGCTTCCATCTCTAGATCGAACAGACCTGTCAGAAAAAGAAAGAAATAATTTAATAAATCTTGTGCAAGAGTATAGGGGTGTGTTTGCTTTCACTTATGATGAGCTCAAAGCTTATAGGGAAGATGTAATTCAACACACAATCCCTCTTAAACGAAACACCGAGCCTTTTCCTCAGAAGTTAAGGCAAATAAATCCTAAGTTCGATCCCTTGGTGCAGGAAGAGCTTCAGAAAATGTTAGCTGCTAGTATCATTACACCTACAAGACACTCATCATGGTGTTCTAACTTAGTTGTTGTCCAGAAAAATAATGGAGGGATAAGGTTATGCATTGATTTCAGAAATTTGAACTTGGCATGTCTTAAGAACAATTATCCCCTCCCTAACATGGAAACTTTACTACAAAGTGTCACAGGATTACAAATCATGTCTATGTTAGATGGCTTTTCCGGGTATAATCAGGGGTTAGTGAGAAAGGAAGATTAGAATAAAACTACTTTCACAACATCTTGGGGCGCCTTTGAATATTTGAGAATGCCTTTTGGATTATTCAATGTAGGTGCCACTTTTTAGAGAGCAATGGATTTTTCCTTTAAAGAATTGATGGGAAAATTCATTGAGATATATCAGGATGACTTGACTGTGTTTTCCAAAGATAGATTAGATCACATAAGTCATCTAAAGCACGTATTTGAAAGATGTTGAAAGTATGGCATCTCCCTTAATCCGACTAAATCAATGTTTGGAGTTGATGAAGGAAAATTGTTGGGCCACATCATCTCAAAAGATGGGGTAAAAATTGATCCAGAGAGGGTTGAAGCAATCAAAAGAGTCCCCTTACCTCAAACCAAGAAAACCTTCCTTGGTCAAATCAACTTTGTTAGAAGATTCATCCCAAGCTTAGTCGAGACAATAAAACCCATTCTAAAGCTTTTAAAGAAAGATGCAAAGTTTGAATCGATAGATGAAGGAAGGAAAGCCTTAAAGAGTATTAAGGATTCAATTGGTAAATCTCCAGTTCTAATTAGTCCCGATTACTCCAAAGATTTTCAAGTCTTTTACTTTGCTTCAGAAGACACTATTGCAGGGGTGTTGCTCTAGAAAAATGATGAAGGGCAAGGGCAACCCATTGCATTTATGAGTAAGGCATTACATAACTTAGAATTGAATTATACCATTATGGAAAAACAAGCATATCCCTTAGTAAAATCTCTTAAGCATTTCAGAGTTTATGTTGGTATTCAAAGATTGTAGGGTATGTATCTCACTCAACAGTGAAAGACATTTTGGCTCAACAAGATTGCTTGGGAGTTAGAGGAAAGTGGGTTTCGAAAATTCAAGAGTATGCCTTAGAGATTAAACCCACTAAATTGGTCACAGGTCAAGGTCTAGCTCAGATGTTGACAGAGGGAAACGAACAAGATTTGGATATAGTGTGTCAGAACATTCAACCAAGTCCAGTTATGTCTGCAGAGCTTTAGAGGTTAGAACAACATCCATGGTATTCAAACATTATCTTTTTCCTCCTTAACCTTACTTGCCCAAATCATTTGATAGGTCACAAAAGAAGAACATTAAGGTTAAAAGTTTCTACGTATTGCATTATTCAAGATGGATTGGGGTGGAGGAATCCCGATGGGGTGATACTTAGATGTGTTGATGAGTTAGAATCTAAAAGACTTATGACTGAGTTTCATTCAGGATTTTGTGGAGGGCATTTTGCAGCAAAAACCACAGCCCATAAAATCCTTAGAGCAGGGTACTATTGGCTTACTATCTTTTCAGATATTCATAAGATGGTCAGAGGTTGTTAGCAATGTTAAAAAGTGTACCTTGGACTAGTGTTTCTCACATAGCCTAGGTGCCTAGTATGTGGGAAAGTGTCCAAAGTGGTCCCTGGTACATTGACTTTGTGAGATATAAAGTTAAAAGTGACTTTGAGAATATTTCATGAAAAGGGTGACTTAAGAGACATTAAATCACCACCGTTGATCTTGATGGCCCAAGATTAAATCTCGGCCATTAGATCAAGTGACTCTTCATTGGGAATATCAAAAAGCGATCTAGGGATTGAGGCGCCCCATTTTTTGAGTCATTCATGAGCATTGAATGAGGCGAGAGAGCAAGAGAGTGACGAGTTGAGAAAAGAGAGAGTTATTGCAGCAAGAAGGGTATGATTTTCAAGGCAAGAGAGGGTACATACTTCATGGAGAAACTTTAGCACAAAAATCGAGGTCCGTATAGTACGGAAATCTAGGCCTTACAACAAGAGATTTGCAAGCCGTACAATAGAGAGAAGGCACAAAAAATGAGACAATGTTTGGCATGGATTTCTAGGCAACTGTACAACAAATTTTGGCACATAAATCGAGGCCACTATGGGGCACACTTTTCTAGGCATAAATCCATACAATTCATACAAGAAGCATAAAAATCGAGGGCCATACAACACAAATTCTAGCATGAATTTCGAGGCGTTTTGGCACTAATTTTGAGGAGGTTGCTTGGCACAAAGTTCGAGATAAGTTTGTGTATTTTTTGCTGAAGTATCTTGCTGTAATAGAAAAATTTCTCTGAGCTCAGAATAATAAAAACTCCCCTCTCATTGGTTTTCCCCTTGTGGATTTTTCGAGGGTCGATTTGACCAAAAATCTCTTTGTTAAATTTTCTGGGTGTGTGCATTTATTTCCATTTCAGTTTGCTGTAAAAAGACTCTTGTGTTTCCAGTTATAATTTTCTGTTTATGCTAATGTCATTTTCAGCAGAGAATACAATGTGGTTGGGCATTAAACAATGAATCCTATTGAGACTTGAAACCGGGTTGGGATCTGAGAAATTTTTTACATGGTATCAGAGATGCAAAAAAAATGAGAAGGGAAATATATCAGCAAACATAAAACAAAGATTTTGTTGAGGGAGAGAAGTACTTCACCAAAAAGCAGAGTTGGACTTGAATATTAGTTGTGAAGGTCAATGGAAACATGTTTGAGGGTTGAGGACAGATTGGATGGGGTTGCAAATTTCAGCCCATGGAAGGAGAGGATAGTGTTGTTTCTACAGGAGTGTGAGTTATGGGACATTGTGAACAACACACAAATGAATCTTGTGACGATGCCTACATATGCTAATCTTTTGGCTGCTTACACTAAGAAGAATATCAGGGCTAAAAGAATCATCCTTGATGCCATAAAAGACCATGTGATTCCACATGTGACAGGTAAAGCCAATGCCTATGAGATGTGGGAGTGCTTAACTAAAATTTACCAAAGTTCCAATGAAAATAGGGAAATGGTATTGAGGGAAAAACTGAAAGGCATAAAAATAACCAAGACTGAAAATGTTGACACATATCTTACCAAGATAGCTCAGGTTAGAGATGAGCTAGGTGCTGTTGGGGACAAGGCTGTTGGGAGCGGGGAGCGGGAGTAGGAGCGTCGATTTTCAAAAATTTCCGGGAGGAGGAGCATTTCGGGAGCGTTTTTTATATAATACAATTTTTTTTTTTATTTTGATGCATATATATATAAAACATGCAAAATGTTGAATCAATTGCAAAAGACATGAAACCATAGATATAAGATCATTTAACTAATTGATTAGTGATGATCTAAGTAACAAGATACGTCCAAACCCCCCTCCATGTCGTGTGTCCAACAAATCCGACACGATTCGCCCTGACACGTGTCATATTCGTTGGTTCAACGTGTCCTGGTAACGGGACATGTCTTAAAAACGTGTCCGACACTTCAGCAACCCATGTCACGAATTCAGGACACGTGTTCTGCAGAAAAGCAGTCCGCAGGCCCTCAAAAACGTTTTTTCACTTGCATTTTTTTTCATTTCACCCACAGGTTGGAGCAACAAGAGAGTTAGAGTGCATCAAAGGGCTTTCGTGGACAGTGAGAAGGGATTCCAAGTGCCAAGCAAGTGGATTTGTCCACCATTCTTCAAGTTTTTTTCTACAGTAGCAGTCCAAGAACTTTGCTACAACAGTCATGGCTCAATCATCAAGAGCAGCTGGAAGAGGGCAAAAGAAAGGGAGGGATTTTGGGACTAATGCTGTCCCCCCTCCATTTTCAACAAGGTCAGCTAGTGTTCCATCTGCTAGAAGTGGGGCTGCAACAACAAGTTCAGAGGCTGAAAAACATGCTTTTTTAGCAAGGGAACAAGCTCAAGAATCAAAGTATCCATTGTGGAAGTATGTCACAAGACATCAAGGGCCCGGGTCCAAGTTAAAGGGAGGAGGTAATATTCTTTGGACATGTAGTTTTTGCAAAAGTCAATGGTGTATGTGCATACCAACCTCCGTCTTATTTACAGGTAGATGGAGGAGTGGGTGAAGGGAAAGACAAAGATGTGGGATGTCTTTCCTGATGATATGGGTTTGGATGACACTGTTGTGTTGGCATTGGCCAACATGGATCTTAATGACCCTGTGCTAGAGCCAACCACTTTTGAGGATGGTATTTCTCTTGAGGGGTCATTCTCCACATCAGCAGATCCAGTTCCATAGATTGAATTGGATGATCATGCAGAGTAGCCGGAGATTGGAGGAGAGAGAAATGGTGACGACTTTGATTTTGATGATGATGACATGGAGCCATATGACTACTGACCAATGACCAGTGACAATCTTGTGCTATGGGATTCTTCCATCTACGTTCTAGTATCTAGTTCTACCTTATTTTGTATTTTCCACTAGCATTCCCACCTATAGTAGCCGGTAGGCCGTGGGTTGTAGCCTGTAGCAGTGACTCAGGAGTTAGTGTCTATGTAACACATTTTGATTTTGAGGACTTAATGAGAAAATTGCAGTTTATGGTTTGAATTTCTTGTGTGTTTCAAATTTCAATGTTTGTCATTGTGATTTTAATATTTATCATGATTCATGATTTCTATTAGTAAGTTAGTAACTTAGTACTAGTCGTATTATTGTACATCATCATCATTCATGTAAAATTTAAATGTTTACAATTTTATTAATTATTTAATTTTTGTATGTGTAATTCATAATTTAATATATATATATATATATATATATATATATATATATATATATATATAACGTGTCCTCCATATCCTGTTTCTGGGGGTCGCCATGCCCGTGTCCGACACTCGTATTTCTGTGTCCCGTGTCCACATGTTTGGTGACTTAGGTGATGATCATTAAAGCATCAACCATTTAGTACACATATAACATCAATCATAAACATTTGTCATCAATAGATTTTAAAACAGTAAAAGCCAACATCAACCACAAAATGAAATAGTCTAGTCTCTAGACTCTAGACTTTAGAACATCAATGATCATATTCATTACCAAAGAGTCGTAACTTGTAAGATTCAGAATTTCAGTCAATAGTTCAAACTTCAAACTTCAAAATTCAAATTTCCAACTTCAAAGGTAAATTGTCATATGATGTTTTTAAGTTCATAAGTTCATAAGTTCATTGTTTACAGAATAAGCCATAAAGAGTGAAGACTCAAGACAGTACTAAGTTTTAGAGACTACTTCTAAACATGAAACAAAAAAAGAGATCTAGTATATAGTAGCAACTTAGCAAGTACTAAGTACTATGCTCTAAGTTTTCCTCTTGCCATGAGAAGCTTCTAGTTTCTTCTCCTGTGATCTTTGAATAAGAGCAGGAACAGGTGGAAGTGATCGTGGAACACGACCAATAGCTAAATGGCCCCCACGTGACAATGGACGTTGTGCAGATAAAGGTAAAACTGATGAATCTGGAACCCTTGTAGTGGATGGGGGTGGCATGTCTTCTCCATGAATATGCTCGCCATCATGATCACTCAAAAGTTCCTCTTCCAAGCGCTCTAAAACAATGATTCCATCCTGTAAATTAGTCTCCTCTGGATTGTTATCCCAAGTCATACCTCTTTTACAAAAAGCATTCCCCTCTACATCACAGTAATGTGACAACAACCTCAAGTTGTAATGAACATAAACCAAGCTCTCTGCCCGGTCTGCATTCAAGTTGTTTCTCTTTACACTGTGGATGAAGCTATAGGTGCTCCAACACCTCTCTACAAAAGAGGTGTTAATGACCTGAGAAAGCACCTTCACCGCCAATTTATGCAATGTTTTGGCAGGGGAGTCATACATGTTCCACCGTTCGATAGCACCCAACCTGTCTCGATCTTTGGTTGCATGCAAGTTACCAAAGACTCCATGCTCACTGATGTATTTGCTCAATTTGCTTCGTACTTGAGCACACTTCTCTTCATTAGGTACCAACTTGTCCAATGCAAGCATATATCCATTTTGCATCTCTGGATCTGTGTGTGGTTTTCTCCTTTCCCCACCCCCGAGTGCTGATTGGGCCAACCAATATGAAGAATAATATTTTGGGGTAAGGACATATGCCAGGGCATGGAGTGGAACATTCAAATTATCCCACCTTTTGACC
>JASDQU010884533.1:22521-33756 GCA_032191745.1 Picea mariana
GAGGCCATACTAGCCAATGCCTCTCTTACCTTCAACAGGCGCCTGAAGGTGAGATAATAGCTAGCAAATCTGGTCTTTGCAATCTTTAGTAACTCCAACTTGGAGTGACTGCGAAAAATGTAGTGGGCCATGCTATGATTGTTAATAAATCTTATCATCTTCTTCCCTTTCTTGTACAAAGCACCAATCCATCTATAATGATGGTCCTTCATTTTAATTATATCATGCATCAAAAGGTTCATTGTGTGAACCAAACACCTCGACCAAAATATATTGGGGTACCTATCTTCAATGATTGCTCCTGCCTGCTTTACAATTAGCAGCATTATCAGTGATGACTTGAATGACATTGTAGGGCCCAATCTCTTGAATGGTTTTAAGCAAGGCATCTGCAATATTAATCCATGTTTTGTAGCGATCTGAGTAGTCATGGGCTGAAAGGATGATCGCACCACTCTTAGACACACCAAGAATATTTATCAATCGCTTTCCTTTCACATTTGTCCAACCATCAGATACAATTGATACCCCATTTAGGTTCCACTCATTTATAAATTTTCCTAGAGCACCTTGGATTTTGGCTCTTTCCCGGTCAAGTCCCAAGGTTCTAGCATTGTCATACCCGGGGCTCCTATAACCTTTAGGGGCACCATTGATGGCTTGGACCATTTCATGCCAATATGGTGAGTGAATAACATTGAATGGTATACCACATGGATAGAGAAACCTATAAACTTTTGCATCCACATCATCTCTACAACCTTGGTCAAGAAATTCTGATAGTGTTCTAGGTGAAGACGAAGGCGAGAATGCACTAGCATGGGGGGATGTGCTTCGACCAGTGAACATTCTTCGTGCATTCTCAGGTTCACCCTTTGGTCTTTTGGATTTGTTTTGTGCTACCTCCTCTTCCCTTCGGTATCTGAGTCTATCTTTGGAATCTATAATCACACAGGCTTTGATTCCTATATTCTTACCTTCATCCTAGTACATAGACCCACATAGATGCTTTATCACACAGGTATAGGAACTTGTCTATTATTTATGATAATGGTGGCATATAAATTTCCCCGTTCCACCCCCTTTCCCTTCACAAAGCTTTGTGACATACTTCCATGGAGGTGTGTACCGCTCTTTGGATTTTTGGGGATCCTGACCATCACTATCATTTTCATTGTCTTCATCCCCTCCCATTCCTTCCTCCTCTCCTTGGTATGTGCTGTCCACTTCTATTTCTTCATTACTATCATGGGTATTTCGACGTGAATTTTCCACCACCATCATTATAATAAAAAATGGAACCAAAATGGCATACCACATTGACATCAACATCATGAATGTTGAACCTTGGCCCTTGAGAATAAGTTGCTACCTGCAATAGAATGATGGAGGAGAAATGGGAAAGAGTAGGAGAAGAAATTATTCAAATATTCAACATAGCATAATATACTAGTTTACAAAAGATGCATTTAAAAAAAAAACAAAACAAGAAAGAAAAATGGGCTTAAGAGCCTACCTCTTTAGCTCTCCAATGGTGGTTGAATATGACTATGGTAGCCTTCAATCTCCCTTCCAAGCTCTCACAAATGGTAGCCTTGAAATTTCAATCTCTCTTCCAAGCTCTCTAATCTCCCTATGGGAGCTTTCAATATTCCTTCCAAGCTCTTCATTCTCCCTTCAATCTCCTCAAGAACCAGCAAGAACCCTCTCAAGAGTCAAAACTCTCGTAGCAAAGATGAGTGAAATGAATGAAATGAGAAGTAGAATGAGAGAAAAGGGAGTGAATGAGTGTTTTAACCTCTTACCTAACCCTAGGCTACCTTTCCCTTGCTTCATTTCTCCGAAAAAAACAAAAAAAAACCACCCATTTTACCTCCTCACACGCGCGGGCTGAGGGAGCATTTTCGGCGAGCGCTTTTTTCCAAGGGACTGCTCAGGGAGCTTGCGCTCCCTCATTCGAGAGCGGGTTCGTGAGGACTACTTTGAATGGTGTGACCAAGCAATGGGTTGTCTTTGTTGAAGGCATTGTTGCAAGAGAAAATCTTCTCAAGTGGGATCGTCTTTGGGATGACTTCATACAGGTGGAAACTTGAAGAGGATATGTGCAGGGGAGTTCATCCAATGGTAATGATGAGGAGAATGTGTCTCTTGCTACTAAGAGAAAGAAAAAGTCCAAGAAGGGTTCCAAGTGTGGGAAAAAGTCAAAGGGTGAAGGGAAAAAGGACATGACCAAAGTCAAGTGCTTGGCATGTCACAAGATGGAGCACTATGCAAGTGAGTGTCCTAACAAGAAGTAGAAGCAGACTGCATCTTCAACAGATGTGGAGGAGTTTTCCACCAGGTTCGAGGATTTTTCTTTATTGGTTTGTCTTTCCTCTAGTGCAACATCTACCAGTGTGTGGTATATTGATAGCGGAGCCTCCTGCTTGTTAACCCCTAGATTTTCACCCTTGAAAATCTTGCGGGTTAAGAGCTAGCATGCATTGTTTTGACTGGCATTTTGAGATTCTCCCAGAGTTTAGCACTTGTGTTGAGCAAGAGGTTGGTTCCCATTAGAGGCAGGTAGATGGTCGATACATGGTTATTTTGTTTAGAGGTAGAGTTAGCTTGGTTTCCTATGCATTTTGAGAGAGATGTCTACATCAGGTGTTGCTACCTTTTAGGAGACATAGTTTGAGTGGGTCTCTTGACAGTTTGGAGTAGTTCTGAGCATACAGGGATGGTCCTTGCATGATTCTAGGCTCATTAGCACTTTTTCGAGCGACATGCAAGAATTTTCTATTTTTATATGTGTTGTTGATACATCCGTTTGGTGAGACATGTTTGTTTTGCAGAGCACAAATTCTGGATTCTCGCATGCTTTCCTAAAGATCAAGCACACGTCCCCATATGGAGCCAATGTTACCCACCAAGTTGCACTAGGATGGACTTACAACTGACCCACCAAAGATGAACAAGCTACTTGTTCAAATTCAAAGTTCAGAAGTCTAGTCGACCACTATGGCCCTTCTTCTTCTTCTTCTTCTTCATACCGCATTTCCATACCCTCATGGGTAATTGTAATAAGATGAGCTAGCATGATGAACTTTGTAAAAGGCTTAGCCCTCTAAGACTTGGTCATTAGTACATTACTCTAGAGTGTTTTTTCTTACTTTTTAATTATATCTTGCTTCATTAGTAGTGGGTTATAATTTTTAAGTTTTTTCACTCAACTTCCTCCAAAGCTGGAGCATGTCCTAGTGGCTAGGCCTTAGTAGGTTGTCTAAGTCTTGTGTCTAATGTATGTTACCATGCTAGTCATCATTTTTGAGTCATATGGAAATTGCGTTAAGTCCCCCTTGGGATTTTTTAATGTTTTTAGCAGTGTTCCATGGGGACGCGTCCCCCACGTCCCCGGGATAGGGGGACTCCATGGGGGACGTTTCCCCACGTCCCCTTTTTGGGGAGACGCGGGGGGACTTGGGGGGATGCGACTCCCCAACGTGGGGGATGAGACTCCCCAAAAGGGGGACTCCTGGAAGTCCCCCCCCCCCAATTTTTTTGCCCAGTAAGACTTAAAAAAGAAAAAAATAAATTTAAAAAAAAAATTAAAAAACAAATATATATAAAATTAATTTATGTTATTGTTGAGATTTATCATATTATCATTATTATTTTTATTTTTAAAATTTTAATTTTTATATTATATATGTGACGTCCCCCATTTCCCAAAAATCCCTAAAATTTGGGGGTACTCCCACACGTCCCCCTTGTGCGTCTCCCCGCACCCGCATCCCCCCGTCCCGGAGTCTTGGTGGAACATTGGTTTTTAGTTAATAAAAAATTTCCCGCAAAACGGGATATTTTAATTGTAAATAATTCCTACATTAAATAAGTGGTACTAGGAGGCATCATATGCCTTGGGGGTATTCATTTTTTTGCTTAGAATACATACTTTACCTATGTACCCACTTTGTGAGTGAAAATAGTGATTTTAAATCACTAAAAAATCATTTTGCTCACAAAAAAGTCATTAAAAGACATAAATAAAGAAAAAAATCAGCACACCTTTATTTTAGGAAACATGTTGGGGACATGTTTTTCTTTGTCTCGAGTCCAAGTGAGATGTGGCGACTTGATTGAGCACATGGGAGATTGGATTGATGTATTGTCACTTGGGTGGATATCCCAAAGAGGGAGGTCGCACCTCTCCCTTGAGGTGGCGCACTTGCAAGTAGGGACGTCAATCCCAAGGATTGACTCACCCTTCTCTTCACCTACCTTCATGAGGTGTCATTCCCACACTCTCCCTTACCTTGAGAGGTAGCAAACTCATCTCACACCCTCATGCCACTCGCCCTCTCTCATGCCACTTGCCCTCATATGTGTCATGCACCCTCTCCTTGGGTTTCACGCCCTTTGGGCTATTTAAACAAGTTTCCTCTCCTCATACAAGCTAGTTGGAGCTTGGGGAAAGAATACTTGTGTTGTAATGCTACTTTTGTAAACTCTCTTGAGAATTGAATAAAGAAAGACTTTGGAGATCAATTGTGGATGGTGCTCATAGTGTGGAAGCAAATTGTTTATGTGTTATTTGAGGTAATTGTAGATTAGCTTTCGTACTTTGTAATTTCTTAACATGTCCCTTGGATGTAAGATCAATTTGAACTAGTTTGTTTATATATGATCTTGTTATCCTTCACATTTGCGAATATAGATTTCATGTTTATTTATGTTAATATGCATGTTTTCTAGTTCTCATTTGTAGGGAAATTACATGCTTAACAAAACTGGTTGGCAAGAATTGTCTTAGTTTACAAGTTCTCAAGCTTGGAGAGGTGAAGCTTTGGAGTGCAACTCTTCACCCATCTTCAAGATCATTTGGAGCAAGAATCCCTCAACCATTTCTCAAAGGACCCCATAGCCCTAGGATTCAAATCTTGAGCAAAACTCTTCTCTGTCTTTCTCAAATTCTTTTAAACAATCTTCTTTGGTTACTTTCATACATGCAAGCCTGAAGTTTGTTATTTCAAAGTTATATATAAAGCAACTTGTCATTGCATGCCAAAAGCAAGTAGATCTAGATTTCATTTTACAAAAGTCTCTATTTTCTAATAGATCTAGCTTGTGTAAATCTATCCTTAGCTATTTTTTAAAGGAAAAATTTAAAGACTATAAGATAGAATTTATTTTGAGTGCTTTAAAGATTAATTTGGAAATCTTAACACCACTTTACTTGCTGTTTTAGGAAAGCAAGCAAAGACTCTAAGAAAGCTTGCTACTCACTTGTTTTCTTAGTCTCTAAATCACTAATTTAGGATAGGTTTTATTTGACATTTTTTTGTATATTACTAACATTTTTTGTAGGTACTTTCTAAAGGCTTTGTAGCTTCTTTTGTCACTTTTACCTTGCTGTTTTTTGCAGGTTTGAGGACATCCAAGGGGAGATGCTGACCAAATTTTGAGGATCTAGAGCATTCGGGATCCCTGGGAGCACTTTTCCTCTCCAAAAAAAATAAATTCTTGAAAAACTTGTAAACTTGTGATCCAGAACTATATGGAACACAAGCCTTCCCCAAAATATCATTGTAATAAATTAATAAAATCAGTGGGATACACAGTGCTTAGTCTTAATTCCCCTTGGGGGATCAGTTGTCCTTTTGTGTGATCGCCTTTTGTTCCATTTGGCTTATGCTTTCAAGTTTCACTAATTTAAAAAGATAAAATCAATCACAACACCGCAAAACAGTGAGATTAGATTTCTATTTGTAGATTAGCTTAGCTTAGATTTTGATTTCTAGTTTAGATTTCAATTTTTGCAATTTACTTTCTACAATTTCAAAGTCAGAAATAAACCATCCCCTCAGCCTCCCTCAATATGTTCTTGACCCCTCCTCTGCGAGCTTCAACTTGATCTCTGGTGTGGGTTCTGTTATCCCCCATTCCTAGGGATAACTAAGGAGATGTTGTCTCGAGGCCCTTAGGTTGCAGACATGGAGTACTGAGAGATGGATTGACCGATAGTGTCCACTTACATAAATATAGCCCCGCCTCACCACCATACTTCTCCATTCGTCATGATGGCATTCACCACACCAACTTGCTTCCGGAAGATGGTGGATCTTGCTTCGTGAGGTAACAAGTCAGGTATCATGTTAAGTGTCACTTTAATACTTGGTGCATTTGAATATGTTGCATTAAAACTTCTCTTGATTATGGAACGTTTTGCTTGGAATTTATGCTTTTTGCCTTATTTCACCTTGGTGAGTGTCATGATTTTCTAGTAGGTGGCCACCCTTTTTGCAAGGGTTGTAACCAGGGGTTTTCCTTGAAGGGTTGTTGTATTGTTCCCACTCATACTTACCACTTTCCATATACGTCTTCTCTTCCATGTCCCCATCTTTTAGGTCACCGGGCTTATTGACCCGAGAAAAGCATGTACCTCATTTCATGGGAAGAAGGGGCTGAAGGCCCAGAGGCTTGTAGCTGACAAAAGATAAAAGCCAATCATAAACCTTCCAGATGCTCGCCCAGGGATGCCTAGAACAATGAAATGTTTCTCTCAAAAATTGAGGGACCCGTATAATAAATAACTAATTGGACATGCCAACCAAGGTAGAGCGTGTGTGGGAAATATTTTTCATGCTTAGGTAGAAGTCCCAGATATCGTCTTCAACTTGGGGAAGCATGGTCAAGTATGACCAAGGTAAAGTTAATGTGGGCAATGTTTTTCATGCTTATGTAGAAGCCCCACTTTAACTTCAACTTGGAAATACTCTAATAAATTAATGGCAAAGGGGCTTGGAAAAATCATGCATCGAGGACGAAGGGCAACACACCCTCTACATAGGAACCCATAAATGAGACAATACGAGCCCTTGCATGTCATGAAACTCCGTACTTAGAAGTCTAACCCCATCCACCTCATACCCACTACATGACTTAGAAAGGATTGTCCTTGGGAACCTCCCCTACTTGAGGAGTTGGTTCACCCAATAGGGCATCATGACACCTCTCCCATATCGAAATTTGGCAAATTGCATAGGGTCTTTGGGCATTTGTTTAATTTGAAAAGGTAGATTTGATGCACATGTTTAGATGGCTCTTGTATTAAATGTGATTTTACTTGGCATGACACGTTTGTCTTGAGACCCTTGGAGAGCACATTTACTTGTATTTACATGTCCTTGCTTGGTGGACATTTGTGAACAAACAAGACTCACTTGGGCCTTCTTTGGGGCATGAAGCCCATAGAGTGGATGCCATACCCCACGCCTTGGGGCAAGCTAGATGATGAACGTTGCCTTTGGAGGTAAGAGATGACATCTCGGAGAAGCAAAGCTAGCCCCCCTTTGCCCAACGTTTTGGCCTTGGAGGCTCAAAATGTCACTTTTTAGGGCATGGCATCTAACTTGGGGGCTAGGGTTTGATGGTGATAGGTGACTTGATGATGATTTGGAATTGTTTATGAAGACCCTTGCACCATGGAAATTAGGCCTTTGGAGGCCTGATGACTTCCTCAACTTGCTCAACGAATTGCTCATTATGCCAAAACGTCACCCTTAGGAGGGATGATGTCATCTTTTAGGGCTTACTAGTTTTGTAAATTCAAATTATATTTTGTAAAGGGGCAAATTAGGAGGTCGGCCTCCCTAATTTGTGTTTTAGCCTTAGTTAAGTGGAGAAATTGGTTAGTGAGACCTTGTATAAATAAAGGTCATGACATTTCATTTTATCATATCATAATACTTGAGAATTACATATGCTTTGGCTGAAATTTTCGCCCCTCTTGGGAAAATCGCATATCTCTTTCTTTCTTTCTCTTGCTATTTGGATGCTAGTACTTGTCTCTTGTGGAAGAAGTGGTGCACTATCTCTCTTGGACGCTTCTCTTTGCTTTGTGATGGAAGATACTTGGTAAAAAATGGGTTTTGTCTTTCTATCTAGTGGAATTGGTAAGTAATTTTCTGCATATTGCTAGTTTCTTCTTCTTTCATGGTTGTTAATGTTCAAAACCCTTGGAGGAGTATAAAGGAATACACCCTCCACCAAGGTCCATTATTTGTTTTGGAAAAGCTACTTAACAAGGTTGCTAGGAGGAGTAAAAGGGCTTAAACCCTCCTAGATTTACCTTGCTAGTTTGTTTTTCCTAGGGAGTAAAAAAGATTACACCCCTAGGGAGGTAACACAACTAGCTCTTACAACAAGAGACCCCATAACCCAATTGATAAAGACACTAGTCTAATTTGCAATGGAGAAATAAAATCATTGCATTAGTAAATGTGAATTTGGGAGATATTGCATTTGTTCAAGTTGGAATCAATTTTACATGCTATAAGCTTGCTTGAGCCACTAGGGCATCTAGCTTAGCCAAGTGATTCTTATTGTTGTTATAATTTAAAGCTACAGCCATTAGCGCTGCAGCAAACATCTCTTTAATCATCTTTGTCACTTTTTCTACCACTGAAAATTGCAAGTAAAAAATGGTAATCATCCTTCTTGTCAAGGGATTTCATTCAAGTGCCTTTCTTGTGAATTTCAGTGGCTAGAACTTGCTGCTGTAGAAAACGTTTGCTACAGCCACAAGGCTGCCCTAGTATATCACTGATAACATCATTTTGCAGCCCTCTTTCACCATCAAAACTTGTGTCTAAGTATTGGGATATTACCTATATGTTTAGTACTTGATTGCTCAATAATTATTTGGTGTTTTGCATGGTAAATTTTGCAGATATTGACATCTTACATTGCTGATATACATATCTCTGTTCTGCTGCAATTTTGGGACAACAAGGTTTCTTGCTTGTTCCCCTTTGATTCAAGGCTGTATACCTATCTTGTGTCTTGTTCCAGACAGGTTTAACAATGTCTTGTAGGTACATAATATTTGGCAACCATCCTTCATCAACAAGACTCTTCCAGGACTTTTCCTCTCATCCAAGCTTGACCTATAGGGGTTTTCACCATCATCTTCTCACTTTCCATCTCAACCCCCCTAGGGTCATCGAGATCCCCCCTTGTGGTGATTTATCATCACTAAAGCGAGGGAAGTGTCTATCTAAGGTGACAGTGGGTAGGACTCCCATAGTTGTCACACTCTTGTGGTTTTGGTCGGGCTTTACCCAACCTACAATTTGTGCAATAACATGTTCCATACAGAACGTGGATTGGTCAGTGTGGATTTAGTTTTAACTAGGACAATTCGATAGTTGCTATTGTTCAATTGGGACATTACATCGAGCTTGCGTGTGAAGTTAGGGGGATACTATTTAATGAGATTCATTCTCTCCTTGTTGGACCTCCGATATTGCTCTTTGTATTGGATCTTGTATTGAACTTGTGTGTGAAGTCAGGGGGATATTCTCCTCGTTGGACCTCCGACATAGTTCTTTGCATCCAATCGAGGGATAACTTCTAAGGGCCCAAATTTATAATAGATTTCCTTTATTGCAATCACTTGCACACACTTCACACTCATAAGTGGACTTGCACTCACAATAGCCACTTCATAATAAATCCACAAACTTAACAACTCATTTTTAATAATAAAATTGTCAAGAACAGTCCTTAACATTTATCATTTCAGCAACATTTAACATCTTGCAACAATCTTTACATTTGGCACTAGTTTTTACATATTGCTTATCATTTCCATTTAAGCACTTGTATTTAATTTCAAGTTGTATCATTCTTGTGCAAGTACTTCATATGTTGTATGATTCTAGCATAAGAAATTTCATTTATGTGTCTTATATGATGTTAGATTAGTTTTAGTTGCTCTTGCTTTTAATAAAACTCCTAGATCATTATTGTGCTTAGTTAGTTAAGCCTTAGATTCATTCTCTTAGGGACTACCCCCCTTGGTTTCGTTAGGAGTTGGCCTAGATGAAGGAGTCGAGAATCAGGTGACAATACCTCGACTCGATACTTTCCCCCAACGACACACCCAATGGATTGAAGATTTCTTCCACGTTATGCAAGGTGTGTATTAGGCAGCAACAACACTTATATTCAAAATAGTTGGCCAAGGATTGCCTACAAAAGTTCTATTTGGTTGTTCAAGGACCCCTTCATAATGCTTGAACACAAGAAGATTCATGTATGGCCTAAGGATTCCTTTTTTCCTTGACCATAGTTAAGGCCCTGACAATAAAATGTGGTGAGAAAAACCTCCTAATGGCATCCATATCCCACCTAGATGCTAGAGATCCCTTAGAGAGGATCTGTTTGGTGGTACCAGACCTCCTTCAAGGCACTTGAGCCCGAGAAGCTTCATTTAGGAGTTAAGGCTCATGTTTTCCTCCCTCAGCCATGGTATAGGCTTTGAGACCCATTCTTGTTGTCCAAAACCTACTAATGGTTCCCATATTTATAATGGGAGGCCAAGGATCACATACAAAAGTCCAATGTGGTGGTTCGAGGACTTCTTTAGAATGCTTGAGCCCAAGAAAATTCATATAGGGCCTAAGGATTCTTTTTTCTTTCCTAATCATGGTTAATGTCTCAAGACCCAACCATGGTGTTCAAAACCTTCCAATGGTGCTCATATCCCATCCGGAAGCCAAAGATCCCATAGAGAGAATTTCGAGAATCGAGCAATTAATACAACTTTAAAAATTTCACCTCAACCTTGGGGTTCTTAGATCTATTGCTTGTGAACTTTCAGCCTTAGGGTTGATCTGAAATATTAAATTATATTAGTAATATCTCACTTCCCTTCAACCCAATTTCACCTGACAACCCAAGAGAATAAATAACATACAAGTGTACTTCAATACCACAATGCTAAAGCCACTATGGCACACTTTTTAAGGCATATAACAGATCTGAAATGTCTTATTACAACAACTTATAACAACAACAAATCTTTTTTGGATATGGGTAAATCATGAACCAATTCATCTATATGTTATGATAAATCAACATGAACAAGAAGGGCCAAGATCTACTCAATCATGAAGATAACATAAGCTAAAAATCATATTTGCAAGTACACAATATTTGGATTGTTGGAGACTTCACACACACACACACAAGTACATATCACAAATTTATCACAAAGCTGGTACAAGTCAAGTTTTCCAAACTCTAGCTAGTGAAACCGTAAGAAAACCCTAGCCACCAACTCTTCTTAGCCAGGTATCACTCCCAACCAAAGCTGGTCTCCACCAAAGATCCTCAACATGCCTTCATCAACATCGATAAGTCCTCCTTGCCACGTACAACAAGCTTGTATCACACAAGCTCTCCACACTG
>JASDQU010884534.1:4748-33014 GCA_032191745.1 Picea mariana
AATAAGGAAATCAGAGTTCCTAAGGCGAGTGGTTCATGCACTTTGAAATCGCGATCCGCAAAACCCCGATGAGTGGGGACCAACTGTCACCACAGCAGAGAAGGAGGACAGAGGCGTAGTGGAGGCCAGCTGTCAGCGTAACAGAGCGTCGGGATTTGGACTATCAGAAACCCGCGGGTGTATGCATTGACGCATCAGAAACCCCGTAGCCCCGACGGGATAAGGAAGTGGTCATGGGAGTTGGTCATATGAGCGGGAGATGAGCCAGGAGGGAAAGCGGATAAAGAAAAAGGATCTCATCAGAAATCGGGGAATCGAGAGGATAGTGACTCTCAACGGTAGGAAGTGAAAAAATATCGAACCCCGATAGTGAGTCAGGGATAACCACGGTCAAGTGCTGAAGGCTGTGACAGGGTAAAGAAAGGACCTGTGGATTGGGTCATATTTTAGCAGGGATTCCACTCAGGAATCTAAAGGGCCACTTCGGCTCAGTAGTATAAGGGATTTGAACGATCCTGTGAGTGGGAGACAGGGGAGGAGCGTAGGCTTACCCTCGCTTGCATCAAGTGGTATCAGAGCTTGTCTCTGTTTGTATACTTTAGACAGAAGGAGAAAAAGGAAGAAATCACTTTGATACACACATCAAGTGGTATCAGAGCGAGTTCTTGTCTATATATTTCTAGCAAGAGGAGAAAAGAGGAGGCGGAAGAGGATAGAGTTACTGAGGACTCTGTGAGGACTTGTTTGCAGGTAGGCAGCAGTCCATAGACAGTCAGGGAGGCTGTAGGAGGATGAAGCTAGAACACTCAGGGATGCAGAGTGACAGCAATAGATCTGTCAAGGAGGTAGATAGACATAGCAAAGCGAATACTGAAGGCCATAGAAATAAGAGCAAGGCATAAAAGCTTGTCGAATCAGATGAAGAAGAGACTAGAAAGCTCTATGAATTAAAAGAAGACATAGAGAAGCTCGAACTGCGGATGCGGCAGGATAGGAGGATGAGAAGAATGCGAAATTTGCCCATGAAGAAGGCAAAGGAAGAATGGCTAGTCAGAGAGCTGATGGTCATGAGACAACGCAAATTGTTGAAGATATGGTTGAGGTATGCTGAAAACGTCAAGGCCACAGAAGAAAACATGATTTGTCACTATTGGCCAGAGACTGGGAGAGGTCTCGATGATGACGAGGAGGATGAATTGGGATCAGCTGGGGATCTCAAGCACTGCCAGGAAGGCAGAGAAGAAGAAATTCCAGTTTTCCAAGAGGGCAACAAGATGAGGTCGTTGCGGGATCTCACGGACTATCACGAGGACAGTCAAGGAATTTCAATTTTCCAGGAGGGCAATGAAAAGAGATTGTTGCGGGATCTTGAAGACTGTCAGGAGGGCAGCAGAAGCATCTTAAACTACCAGGTGGGCAGAGATAAAAATTTTAGACTGATGGAAAGTCTCATGGACTCAGAGAAGAGTTCAATTTAGCATAGGTTGCTCATGAAGATGGGATCGGTTGATCTCATGGTCTGCCAGGGAAGCAGTGGAAGCATCCCATATTGCCAGGTGAGCAGGGATGAGTAGATGAGACTATCTGTATGTCTCATAAACTCAGAAGTGAGTTGGATTCAGCCAGGGGAGCTGACAGAGCAGGTGAGCTCAAAGGTGAATTTGGATCAACAGATGCAGCTGACAGAGGAAGATCATAATGATATTCTGATGATTGGGGGAATTGGGATATTCCTACCATTTGCCTAGGAGGAGACAGAAGATTATGTTGCAGATGGTGCAACAAAAGAATAGTCAGAGCAGACGATGACTATCAAGGAAGAATTGAAGCAGGTATTTGAGACTGCCCAAGCAGATGAAGAGGATGATGAGCATTCTGAGGAATAGCTCAATAATTTAAGACAACAAGCTGAGAACGCTGTAGCATTGGAGCTGATAGTAGAAGAAGAAGCAGAAGACAAAGAAGGGGAGAACGAGCATTCAAAGGAGTGTCTCAACATATTCAACTAGGGAGCTGAAAAGAAAGAAGTTGTAGCACTAAAGCTAACAACAGAGGGAGCCAAGGAACAGGTAGGAAGATTTATCACTCCATGGGAGATGGAGCTGAAAATGTTGGAGGATTGGTTGAAAAATCCAGGGCCAGCAAAAGAACTGGCAGAATATGAGCTGTCAGAGAAGAGGATGACTGAGCAACAGGTCAATCAAGAAGATACTACAGAACTGAAGTCTGCAGGAGAGTGGCAACGTGAGGCCATAGATGAAGATGGAGAAGATGGCATGGGAGATATTGAGAATCTTCCCATGTGTCCAAAATTTTTGTAGCTGGGGAGACTGCATGAACAGGACCAGCTGGACCGAGAGATAGAGGACATTAGAAGGATGATGTTGAAATCAGCAGAAACTGCCAGCGAGGAGAAGCTGGGCAGAAAAGCGACATCAACAGTAGTAAAGCAGAAGCAGCAGCAGTAGTGGAATGGAGCAGATGGGAAGCTCCAGATATTTGTTTGGGATCCAGGAGGCTTTCCAATAGCTACAGGGGAAGCTCATGAGAAGGAGCTCATGATTTTTTCAACTGTGGAGTATGATGTAGGAGCATCTCTCCACGCAGCCAGCCAACCAGCCAGCCACGCCAGTGCGCATGCATTCATATGCTGAAAGAGAGGTGCAGCCTCATTTCAAATTTGAATTGAATGTAATTTAATGTTGTAGGCTGGTGAGCCATGGAAGCTGTGCCTTTGTGCAGGCATTAGATAGGATCAACTTTAATGCTAGATCGACTGAGATCTAGATCCAGGCGCTGGACTAGACAGCCATTGAATGTAATTTATTAGAGTAGGTAGACCTGGAGGGAAGCGCTCGATGAACGCCTCAGGTAAAAGAGATTTTAGATCTCATTTTGAGTTAGGGAAGATAGGAGATAGAGTAGGGTAGAGCCAGAGAGAGCTCGACGAACACCATTGTAAAATATAGGCATTTTCCATTTGTTAATATATAACAAAACAGTTTTTCCTGCATCATTTTGTCTTATATGAATGTCTGTGGGTGTTCTTTGTATATGATGTGAATGTATATTATGTGGATGCATTCTGCAGGAGTGTGTTTGATTTCAGGTTGAGGGTCTTTGTGGTTTCATGCCAGGAGGGCGTGACAGAGCATTGTGGTCTCTGAATACCAGTGCACAGAGGATGCACTTCTGAACTCTAAGGAATCAGACAAAGACGTGATGAGGCACAGGAACTGGAATCAACAACTCAGGAGAAAGACCTCAAATTTGTTGAGCACCTTGGAGGAAAAGCTTTGTAGCTGAAACACAGTTCCAGACAGAACTTTGTTGTAAGTTCTGTGGAGCTCTACCAAGTGGGTATTGAGCATACGCACGAGTTGCATTGGAGAAGAACTCTGCTAAGAGTTTGAAGGAAGACCAGAATCACTGAGGATTCTGAGAGCTCTGCCAGGAGGGCATCGAGCAAGTGCACGGAGTGCATGAAAGAAGACAGAACCATTGAGTGTTCTATGGAAGAGAAGATACTCCGCTAGGAGGGCGTCGAGGAAGTGTGCAGATAGGCACAGAGGTGAAGAGAACTCTTTGAGTTCTGCTACTTGAAAGAAGAGTCCACTGAGGGACCTTTACTGGGTTGCTGAATACCCAGAAGGCTCAACAAGGAGGTTGTTTGAGAAAACAGGAAGCCAGGAAGGCATCGATATTCTCTATCCGAAAGAAAAGAAGAGCAAAATCCCTAAGGGGTCTGAGTGGTTGCGTAAGCTCAGAAAGGATAGCACCAGCGAGTGAAGCTAAGAACTCTGCAAGGAGTGCAGGAGTTGGAGGAATTCTTGAGTACTGAAAAGGAGAAGAAAAGCTCAAGAGGAGTAATCATTTGTGCACGCACAATGAGGCTCGAGGCTTTGGAGCTCGCAGAGGAGTAGACAAAGGCTGAGACCCTGGGAAAGTTGGATATTCTTCCAAGTCTCGAAAGAATGCGTTTACAGCTCATGAGGGAGTAACAACAGCCGTCGTCAGATCAGTGGGAGAGGACAGATATGGACCGTTGAAGATTAACGTCCAGGGGAGCGCCAGAAGAAGCACACGGAAGAGAAGGACCGACAACCATCGGATCTCATGGAGGAATCCTCTAAGCCATTAGATCGGGAAGAATTGCAGAGAGTTTAAGCCTCTGAAGCAGTGCAGAGAAGGAGAACAGATCTAAGCTATTAGATCTGAGTAGAGATCTCGACAGCCTTCAGATTTGCTGAAGTTACATGGAGGTTAATTCCTCGTGGATAGGAGGAGAAATCCCAACGAGAGGAGGAGCGTGCAAGAGAAATGATCTGAGCCATCAGATCTTAGATCATAGTCCCGACAGCTGTAAGATCTGTGGGAGCTGCAGGAAGTTTAGTAGTCTGGATATTGGTCATTGGAGAATCGAAGTTCTCGAGGACAAGGGAATCGAGAAACCATAAGTATCGAAACGTCGACAAGATCAGAGCCATCCATCAAGGGGCAGGTGTCAGAGATCAAGCACCCGTCGGCATATCGTCAATCAGGAAATCAGAATTCCTGACGCAAGTGGTTCATTCACTTTGAAATTGTGATCCGTGAAACCCCGATGAGTGGGGGCCAGCTGTCACCATAGCAGAGAAGGAGGACAGAGGCATAGTGGAGGCCAGCTGTCAGTGTAACGGAGCGTCGGGATTTGGATGATCGAGAATCCCGTGGGTGTATGCACTGAGGCATCAGAAACCCCATAGCCCTGACGGGATAAGGAAGTGGTCATGGGAGTTGGTCATATGAGCGGGAGCTGAGCCAGGAGGGCCAGTGCATAAAGAAAAAGGAGCTCATTGAAAATCGAGGAATCGAGAGGACAGTGACTCTCGACGACAAGAAGCAAAAAAATATCGAACCCCAATAGTGAGTCGGGGATAACCACGGTCAAGTGTTGAAGGCCGTGACAGGGTAAAGAAAGGATCTGTGGACTGGGTCATAGTTTAGCAGGGATTCCACTCGGGAATCTAAAGGTCCACTTCAGCTCAGCAGTATAAGGGATTTGAATGATCCTGTGAGCGGGAGAGAGGGGAGGAGCGTAGGCTTACCCTCGCCTACGTCAGATGGTCACCAATGTTCATTGTACTTCTTAAGGATTCATCGCAAGGTTCTTACCACGAAGGTGATAGTAGGTGATTGGAGGATAGTTAAGTGATAAATGCAAATAAAGGGTATGTGGTATTAATTGCTTCATTGGGTATTTGAGGATTTCCAATGGTTTGGAATGTTTGGAGTAAGTACCTGTAAAAGGTTAGACACGATGGTTGAGGGAGCACTAGAAATTCTCAATGACTAGTAACAAGGGTAGGAAGAACCTCCACTGCTCACGATATCTAAACCTCAAATCTAATGTGTCTTAGGTATTAGGTTAGGTATAAATTTAGTAAGGTGGGGGGGTCTCATTTTTTTTTCCTAAGGTAGAAAAATTGAATGGGAATTGTTGTGTGTACAACAATGACCCAAGAACGTATGCCACAAATATGCTAAGATTTCTTCTTTTGCAACAAAAACCAAATTTTATTTTTCTACTACTACTCTTAATGAATACAATGTTCCTATATTAGATCCACTAACCACGAGCAATTCCCCTTTATTAATTTTTCGACCACTTTTTCCAAAACTTGTGGAGACGCCTTCATCATCCAATCATCCTACATAGATAAGGTTCATTTTCATCTCTGGAACATGCCTAACCATTTTTATTAAGATATCTTATCCATACCTTTTCTTGATCTAGACATCTCCCACTTCAACAATGTTGCAAAAGTGACTGTTTCCCAAGTACACTTTACCACAATCAGGATTATATGAATTTTTTTTATCTTTGATTTGGGTTATATGGTGAGATACCCTAGATTCAAGAATCCAATCAATTCTATAGATGGAGGTATATAAAAATGCACCTTCCATTGAAGCACTAAATAAAACCTCACCATATGAAACTAGAGTAGTGGTCTCGCCTACATTTGTGATAGTTGATTTTTTATCCTTTTGTTCTCACTTCCAAACTCGACACTCTCTTTTCATGTTTCCTGGATTTCCATAGTGATAACAAGTGAGATTTAGTCTTTTTTTTATTCTGATCTACTAGTTGACCTTGAGTTCCCTTGATGATTTTGACCAATTTTCCTATCATGATCAAATAAAGTTATGGATTCTCTTCCTGGTTTTCTGTAATTGATTTACATTGTATCTCCTCATTCAACAAGTTGTTGCTAACATCATCAAACTTCAAAGTTCCTACAAGTGCTTAAGTGCTCATTGCTACAATCAGGTTCTCTTAGTTGTTTGGTATAGAGAGAATTAGTAAGATGGCTCTAATATCATCATCCAAAATGATTTCAATAGAGGTGAGCTAGCTAGTAATTATCTTGAAATCATTTAAGTGCTCCATTATTGAAGCACCCTCCTTCATTGTGAGGTTGTATGATTTTTTCATTAAAAAAACCTTATTCGATGTTGCGTTTTTCTCATGCAGATCATGTTTTTTTTCCATAGACCTTTTGTTATCTTCTATATAGCCACATTAAAGTAGACATTATTTATAAATACTCACATATTGTGGCAATGTCCTTTTTTGTCTAGCTTGATCCAATTGGAAAACAATGATAATTCAAAATCAATATATCCTCTATATTTTATTTCTATAGGGAAAAATTATCCATGTTCAATTTCTCCATGTCA
This sequence comes from Picea mariana, assembly GCA_032191745.1. Lineage (NCBI taxonomy): Eukaryota > Viridiplantae > Streptophyta > Pinopsida > Pinales > Pinaceae > Picea > Picea mariana. Next base: position 11,472 of record JASDQU010884534.1, read on the forward strand.
CTAAGCACTGTTGTATCCATGTTCAATGGGACCCAACTCAAACAATAACTTGGAACTTCTTAATTGGATCCCACTCACACCACAAATGACCAACAACCTGACATTCTGAAATTGATTGTTAGGCAAAAATCTAAAGATTGTATACTCTGTTAGTCACCTGCAATACAAATACACACACAAATGAACAAAGGGAGTAGAGAAAAACAAAGGAGGTAGCCAAAACATATTTCAAATATATTCAATTCTTCTTTCTCTTTCTATTGTACATAGACGACAAAAATTTACAATAATGAAATCTTGATTCATAGACTTAGCGACTAAGGCATCTAAAGCCTTCAAAAGAAAATATACCAAAATACATACAATTCAATAGAGGACTTCCACTAGTAATTTTTGGACATTTAATGAATTAAAATAAGATCCTAGCAACCGACTTGAATGTGTTGGGTGGTAAATATTTAGTCTTCGACAAATAAGAGTGTGAACATCGATGTAAGAGTATGAATTAATGTGGAACATAGTTGAGTTGGCACCCATCCTATGTTTTGATGAGATAAAACACAAAAGTGAAGAAAACCCCAACAAAAAATAAATGGGAAACCATGTGGAAAATGAACATGTGAGGAAAAATGAGTAGATGAAGAAAGAGTAGAAATTTCGTTCTTTTGAGAATTTTAATGCAAAATATAAATTTCACCTCTTTATTAGAGAATTTTTTTATATTAGTCTTGTAAATTTCATCTTTGGTGATGTTATAAAATATAAAATAAAATAGTAGTCGAAATAAAACAATATTTCTCTTCCTAGCAACCCATTCTTCTAGACAATCCAAGGAGAAAATATACCAAATTGTCTAGATAAGTTTCAACCTACTCGGGTAACTTGTTACAAATAAACCAGATTTGAAAATTTATGTTTACCTCATTTATAACAACAATAAAACAAAAGATATATAAATAGGAAAAAAACTCTTAAATTCATCAATGATGAGGTCAAATCACTCAACAAATTGTCCTTCTAGTTATCTCTAATCAACAAGACTCATTGTAAATAACAATGCATGAAGAACACACATGGCTGAAAATCAAATATGGAAATTGCACAAGTTTTGGGTAGCTTAAAATTTCAGTAATATGCTTAATATGAAGTTCATGTACATACCATGTCTTTCTCGCAAGGCTAGTACAAACCATTAGCTCTCCAAAACCCTAGCTAGGGAAAATAATGAAATCCATAGCTCAACTAAGGAGCTCCAACATGAAAGAATCACTCCAACAAGTCCTCCAAGGAAAAATATCCTCTTCTCTTCTTGTTCCTTACAAAATACAATGTCGTGTTTTTTAACAAAACCCTAATCTTAAACCTCCAAGCAACAAAACCTTACACTGTTCTTCCAAGATGCTACAAGATACTCCAAGAAGACGAAGAAACTAGGTAGAAACTAGAGAGAGAGAGAGAGAGAGAGAGAGAGAGAGAGAGATGACTAGTCACTCTCCTCTTCAAGATCACATCTCTAAAAAAGAGTGAAATATATGATAAGTGAATGTATATATGAGGATAATCCATGAATTCTTGTTCTTCACGAGTGAAAACCATATTCAAAATATAAATCTCTATCAAAGACATCCTCTCATGTATAAATTCTTCTAGGGCATCCTCATCAACCATAGAAAATCACTCCAAGAAGACAAGTACAAATATAAGAGTATGAGGATGATGAATGAGAAGGACTCTCTCCTTCCTCTACATGTATGAGAGGTAAGGGAGGCCAACAATACAATGTGGGTCCAATCCTTCAAAAGAAACCTAAAATAAGCTCATGTAAGCCTAATAAGTGAATTTCTCCACTCCAAAGGTACACATCTCATGCTCTAAGGTGATGTGATACATAATAAGGGATCTAAGATGATGTAATTACAAAAGGTACACCCACAAGTCTCCATCAAAATCCTCTAGAGACTCCATGGGTCATCTTATTCCATGTACTCCACTAGGTTAGCTACCCTTGCAAGAACATTATCATATCCTAGGTGTTCTCAAGCCAAATCCAAGCCTCCAAATAGGAATCCAAGATACCCCATGATTTCTAGGGCCTAATGCCCTCCTTCATTATACACAATTCTCCTCCTCCCAAGCATGAAATTACCTATGTAAGTTATCCTCCCCATGTGGCCATCATGAAATATGTCTTCAAAGTCATGAAGAGAGCTCCAACTCCCTATGGAAGAACACCCAAGAAACACCTATATGAGGTCAAGAAATAATTAAGAATCTCTGTTGGAACAGGGGTAGGCCTGAGGTTCACTCCAAGAGCACACCAACAAGCCCTAGCTACTAGCCCTTTCAGGAGCACCTGTGACGAATATGTAGTCTCGCTCAAAGCAACTAAGATGGGGGTTGTAGGACAAGAATGTCTACAACTAGGGGAATATCAGGTGGATCTATCACAACAACAATACAACATTCATATATCACTTATCAACTAGGTCTATCATGTGCAACTATAGATCTGATCTAACATAAGACTGCAAATAAGAATATAACAATGACAGAGATCCAGGCATCAATCACACACACGACACAAAATATATGTGGTTCACCCTCTCTCTAGGGATACATCCACATAACTGTGCTTATGATTTATTAAGGTAAAGCATACAGTTTCTATCTACACTCTCAACTAGCAGATCTTATTTCTTCTCTCTCTTTCTCTCCCTTTCCTATGCACCCAGCTGTAGGACTTGACCTTTGCACACAACTGAAGATATCACACTACAATCCTCTCCATCCACAATAGAAATATAACAACAATATCATACCAATACTCAATGACCAACCCGAGCCAGGTCCTCTTGACCTTTATTTATACATTACAATCCCTCACCGACAACCTTAGGTTGAAACATAGGTGCCAAAACCCTAGATACCAAAACCCTAGGTGTGTAAAACCCTAGGTCAACTTGACCCTCTTTTTCCAGGCTTTGCCAGCCTGTCTTTCCTTCTTGATCGCGCAGTTCTCCAAAGCATCCAATGATGGATTTATCTACTTACTAAGTTGTCCACGATCCTTCTTCCTTGATGATCTGTCATCCCTGATCTCCTCATCCAACGACTTGCTTTTTCACACTTCTCTCCATCTTTCCTTCTCTTTTTCTCACTTCGACTCAGTGACAGTTACTATGTCTCCCACAAAGCTCGCTTTTTACCTTTCCTTCCTTGTTCTTCGCTTCCTTCCATAACCAAGGGCCAACAGGCCCCCAACACTCACCTATGACTCATCCTAAGGCACTTCAAATCTGATCCTCTTGTTTTACTTCAACTTTGGACTGCGCAGTGCAGCCCTTGCTTTTTCCTTTATGCCTCCTTTCCATCCTTGTGTAGACTGTCTTTTATGTGTCTGGTACCTAGTTTCAACTGCACCTGGTACTTGGACCCTTTTCCTCATGCTTTTACTAAGAGCTGCAAGGAAACTGGTTATCATAGTACAACTTCAGCTGACTCCCATTCACCAATCCTTCTTTCGAGTCTCCCTTCAATGTCTTCAGCTGCGCAGCTCCTCCTTCTGTAACATAGGCAATATCATATGGTTTGAGCCAATGCATTCTGAACTTCCCAGGGTGTTTTATAAACTTACTTTCATACACTAGTACTAATCACCTTGCTTGAATGTCTTCTTCTTAATGTTCCTATCATGATAGGCCTTTTCTCATTCCTTCTGAACTTGATGATGGAATCCTACAATGAATCAATCTTCTTCTAGTTCAACCAACTGTGTAAGCCTCTTGCGAACAACGTCGATATCATCCGTGTCTGTAAATGAAACAATTCTTAGGCTTGGTACTAATTATTCCATCGGGACAACAACTTCAAGACCATAAACCAACTTGAAGGGGGTCTGCATTGTTAATTTCTTGCAAGTGGTCCTATAAGCCCAGAGTATTGCTGGTACTCGTAAATCCCAATCATCCCTGTTCATGCTGAAATCTTTGTCAATGTTGTCTCCAAGATCTTGTTGAATGCTTCAACTGTTCCGTTTTCTTGTGGATGGTAAGGTGTACTCTTCTGATGGTGGACTGCAAATTCTTCATTCAGGGCTTCAACTGTCTTATTGATGAAGTGTGTACCTTGATCACTCATAAGGATCTTAGGGTATCCAAACCTAGTTATTATGTCATCAAATATAAATTGTGTAGTTGTAGTTGCACTATAGTCCTTGACTTCTCTAGCTTCGGCCCATCTGGTTATGTATTTTTTCATAGTAATAATGTACCTTGCTCCTGTCCACTTTCTTGGTGGGTTTATAGGTCCCACGAAGTCAATGGATCACTTTTCAAAGGCTGGTAGGGTCATATGTGGTGCTAATGGAATTTCATCTCTTTGGGATGGTTTTCCAATTCTCTGGCATACATCACATGCTCTGGTGTACTCTTTAGCATCTCTTTGTAATGTAGGCCACCAAAGGCCAGCTCAGAGAACCTTCTACGTATTTTCTTTCCCTGCATAATTTCCTCCTTCGATGCCTTCATGAGCTTCTGCAAGGATCAATGGTCTCTCTGTCTCCATAACACACCTCCTTAATATTTCATCTGGTCCCATTTTGTACAGCTATCCAACCATAAGTAAAAAGTCTGCAGCACACACCACTAGTTGTTTCTTCTGAGGAATTGTATACTCACTTGGAGCCATTCCTGTTGATGGGAACTGGACTATGTCTGTGAAGTGGTCATCAATCTTTGTAATGGCGAGCAACTGTGCATCCAGTAATGTATCCTTCAAACTGGTAGGTTCTTTTCCATGTTCCAACCTTGATAAGTGGTCTGGGCCCTTGTTCATTCTTCCTAGATTAACTATGATATAAAACTCATATTCTTGAAACAACAGAAGCCATCTGCATATTCACCCCCCCCAACACTGGCTTGTTGACTAGGTACTTCAGCATGGAATGATCAGTAAACATTTTAAAGTGTCCTCCCAACAAGTAGTGCTAGAATTTTTGCAGTGCATAGACCATGGCTAGTCCCTCTCTCTCTGTAGTGGTGTAGTTAACTTCAGTTGTGGATAACTTCCTGCTAGAAAATTCTAATGGATGATCAATGTCCCCTTCTCCAGGTTGTGCCAGTACTGCTCCTAATGAAATAGAATATGCATCGACATGCACATGGAATTCTTTACTCCAATCTGGAAAAAACAGAATGGGCACTGTAACCATCTTCTGTTTCAGTGTGTCGAAGCTCTGCTAAAATTCATCCGTCCATTCATACTGGCGGTCCTTCTTCAACATCTTCTCCATTGCTTCTGTAATTTGGGCATATACTTTGATAAATTTCTTGTAATATCCAATATGGCCTACTGTAGTGCGCAGTTGTTTGTCTGAAGTAGGACGTGGAAAATCAACTATAATTGCAATTTTAGCTGGGTCAACCAGCAATCTGTGCTTGCATACAATATGATCTAATAACACTCCAAATGGTGAGAAGAAGATTCATTTCTTTAGATTCAAAGCAATTAGCCTTAGACATTCAATATGATTTTTCAACAAACTAAAAACAGTCCAGTCATCAAAGTATGCTTCTAAAAATTTATGAAAAAATTCTTTGAATGCTTCGACCACCACCCTGGAAAAGATGGTTAGGGCATTCTTCAATCCAAATGGCATTAATTTATATTGGTAGGATGCCCACTATGTGGAAAACGTATTATTATGACATTCCTTCTTGGCAATGCGGATCTGATGGTATCCCAAAAAGTCGTCTGTAAAAGAATATACTTCCTAGCCTCCCACGTTATCCTACAGTTTTACTGTGAATGGTGTAGGGAAAGGGTCATCTAGATAGGCATCATTCATCTTTCTGAGGTCCACACAGATCCTGATTTCTCTTGTCTTCTTGTATTGTACCACCATAGGGCTGATCCACTCTGACTCTTCGACAGGTTCAATAATACCTGCTTCCAGCATTCTTTGGAGCTCGATCTTCACTTTTTCCATGTATTTCAGGTTCAGTCTATAAGGTATTTTATTGACTGGCTTCACATTTGGTTTCAAAGGTATTCTCATCTCAACCATAGGCGCTTTGATTCCCTTCATATCAGTGAACTTGGTTGGGACCAAGTCTTGATATTCATGCAATAACTCTGTAATCTTGTCAATGGTAGTAGCATCCCAATAATCTTTGACATTGGAAAGCTTCGGTGTCTCCTCTGTCCCAATATTGACTTTCTTTATTTTGATTGGCTGTCCTATGAATGAAAGCTCAAATCCTGGTCCTTCCACATTTCGGTGGCCTCCTGCCTCAATGATGTTTACCTTCCTCGAATCATCATCTTCATCAGCATTCATGTTGTAACATAGTTGCAATTTTTGGAATGGCGCGGTCCATTCATTCTCTTCTTGCTCCAAAGGGAGGCTAGATGCCTCCTTAAATACTTTATGTCTCACAATATGTAATGCTTGGTCTACTGAAGGAAATTCAATTTCAAACAAAAAGGTGGTTACAAAATTCTGGATCATACCTTCCCAATCTGAAGTGACGAGGCACATCTCTGCTTGAAGGTACCAGTTGATAGGGATCATGTCTAGCATGTTAATGAATTTGTGCACCCATTGTTCTCGAGGAATGTCACTCTAGGCCTCTTTGTAGCTTCGCACATGGTCCTTTGGGAAACTTTGACCTATGTACCTCACTTCGTAGCTTCCTACTTGTACTGAGAACCGTGTTGTCATCAAAGTTTGACATTGTGTCCAGTCTGTGATGTTTCCTTTGTGCATCCCCCACCATCTTGCTAGTGTGTCTTTCATGGCCTCATCCATTGCCGACAACTTCTGTTGTGTTGGTACACTTGTCTCAAACTCTGATAAGAAGTTTTCTAAAGGGTTCAACCCATCAAATGTGGGTAAGTTACTCACTGTTGTGTCGATCCAATGAACCTCTCTGATTAGTCTAACACATCTTCTGGTAGAGACTTCATACATATGGTTCTTCCAGTTCTCCAATGTTTCTTTTGAGTCTGATGAACATGTGTTGTCTCTTCGCCAGTTCAGATTCTCATCGGCTATAGGATTGATATAATCCGGTTGTATGGTTGTTAGTTTGTAGATGTTTTCCAGTTTGTACATGTGGTATTCTTCTCTGATAGGCTCGGTGTATCGAGGACCCTCATCTGGATATAAAGGTGAAAAGACCCTAAGTCCATTTGTTTCAAATGTCATACGCCTCTTCTTTAGATCAACAACAGTAAATTGTTGAAGGCCCATTCAATTCCTAATAATGCAGGATAATGGCAGTTGTCATCAACAATTTCAATTACTTCAAAATCTACAAAGGTTCTAACTCCATCGATGTACACAGGGACATGCTCCAATCATCCAAATGGGCTGACAGCTTGTTGATTATCCATTCTAAGCCTGATAGGGGAATATATCAACTTTTGTTTTCCCATCACTGCCCAGGTTTGCTTCGTCATGACATTGACCTCCGACTCTAAGTCGAGGACCACATAATCTATATCATATTCTCCTATTTGAGCATTCATGTGTAATTATTTATTTTTCCTTTTCCCAATTTGGTGAAATGCCCTATTCAATAAGGAGTCTATATTTCCTAGCTCATACTTCTTGATTAAATCTTGTAATTCTTGTACAATGCTTTTATCTTGAATCAACTTAACACAAGTGCACAAAATTTCCATGAGTTTTCTTACCTCTTTTCCTTCTGTTGGAGACGCAGACTAATCAAACGCCTAAGGCATGCCATATTCTTTGATTTTTGGTTGTTTTTTTTATGAAGACCTTTGATTTCCCTTGAAATATTTTCTTGCCTCCTCAAATATTTGTATTTCTTTCTTAGCATTAAACGTTGGGGTCTTCTCTGTAGCTTTCCTGACTTCGTGGTCATCTGTAGTCTTTCCTTGGGCTATTCTGTCTTCTCCTATAACAGTGCCTCCTTGAGTGATAATAGCGACTCTAGGGTCTACTCCGCGAGGTTCAACATATATCAGTTGCACTTGCGGGTTTTGTTGAGGTCCTCATCTTTCCTAAGGCTTAGCTAGAAGCAAAGGGAAGTCCTCGATGACATGCTCGAAGGAATTGCAATAACTGCAAGTTGTGCAAGGGTTGTGGCAATCCCTCGCTAAATTTCCTGGTTGCACGCAGTTGTAATAGATTATTTATCCTCAGCCTCGACCCATACCTCCTCCTCATCCTCATCCTCTGTATCCACTGTGAGGATTGGAACTTCCTCTTCCTGGACGATTGTACTGTGCATTTTTTCTTTCTTGGTGTACTTCGCCTTGGATCTTGTATATGTCTCTTGATCTTTCATGCAGCAAGTCAAAATCCCTACAATCTCTATCATCGTGCCCTACCGATTTACAGAATGTGCAATACAAGTTTTTGGGTGTCTGAACATACTTCTGCATATAATAGCACTCACCAGGGTGATGCTGGTTTCTGCATACTTCGCACAAGGGCAGGTTAACTTGCTTCAAGGGGCTCAGTGCTCCTGAGGAAAAATATTCATGAAACAAGGGACAATGTTCTTTATCATGACCTTCAGATATTCATCTTACACACCAGATATCTTCTCTTTTTCCCTTCCCCTTGTCCTTCTTCATATCCTCAACCTACAGAGACAAACTAGTCTGCTACCTCAAGATCTAGCTCATACTTGAGATAGATTCTCCCATAGGTGTTGATTCAAGCTTCATGGCAATCTCCAAGGCTTCTACCTACGATGCAATCTTTTACTACATCAGGGGAACTCTGATGTGTGGTAAAAGAGAAATGATGAACCATTCTTTGTTCTTCCCATCTGAGATCTTAAAAGTCAATCGGCCTGTTAGGGTCTTGAATCTCTGATCGAACTCCCAAATAGGTTTGACTACCTTCTATTTGATCTCCTTCAGCTCAGTAATAAACTGTGACTCGGACTTAGGTTTTTTAAACTCTGCAACCAGCGTGTTATTGAACTCATTTAGTGGCTTAGGCTACACAAGTCCTTGGACAAGATTCATGTACTAGCTCAGCATGCGATCCCTCAACGTAGTGCTAAACTGGTTTCTTTTAACAACTTCATCAGTATTATTTTTAATGTTTCATACAGCCTCGCACAGGAACTAGTGCTGATCAGGATCCTCAGATCCATCTCCTTTAAAGATAGGGAGCCTCATCTCATCTACCATAGATCTTCCTAGGCTTCTTGTCTGAGTATATGTTGAACTACTAGTAATAGCAGTCTGCGGACTCTGGTGATTTGAAATATTCTAATTACTTAGTGTTTCTGAAATAACAGAAGGATTGATATTACTTACTTCAGTGGCCTATGCAGCTCCTGATGTTTCTGGCTCATTCTGGAAAATTTGTTCAGCTTCTTGTTCCTATGCTCTAGTGGGTTCTGAATGTTCTTCGTCTGTCAGATCTGCCTCTTCTCCATTGTAGAAACCCTCATCTCCATAGTTTTGGTTGAATAGGTTCTCAAGGTGAACCCCACGAAATACTTTCTCACTACGCGTATGTCCAGCTTCTATGTCGTTGTCGCTATCTGAATTCTTGAACATTATCCTTTCCAGATCCAACCAATCTACTGTATCTTCAAAACTTTCTTTTCATGCAACAACATATTGATTCTTAGCTTCAGAAATTGTAAAAATTTTCCTTTGGGTCCTTTGAAGAAGTATCTCTCAACCTGGCTATATGATTATGTTCTGTCAACAACAAATTCGGTGATATACCCTCCAATGGTACTATCAAACTAGTGATCTAAAGCCCTTGATATAGCATTGTCAACTCTCTTAACCTTCTTAATCAACTCTGACGTCTAGACCATAGGAGGTCTATATCTGATCTCGAACTGGGTATCAACTAAGCTAGCTAACCACTCGTATAGCTCTTGATGGATTCCTCGAAATAAGATCTCGTGAGTATCGGTGAAGATGTGTCTATGTAGCCAACCTTCAGTACTTAGCTTAGGGTTCTTGTTTTTGGCTTCACCGAAGTCCCTCTCTTGATCCTCTATCCACTTCTGAATCTCTATCTTCAAATGAAACAACCTTGAAATTCCCTTACACAGATTCCTATCTCAGAAACATAACTATTTGTTGGCACAGGGGCAGACCCAAGGTTCACTCCAAGAGAGCACCAACAAGCCCTAGCTACTAGCCCTTTTAGCAGCACCTGTGAAGTAGATGCAGTCTCACCTGAAGCAACTAAGAGGGGGGTTGCAGGAAAGGAATGTCTACAACCAGGGGAATATCAAGTGGATCTATCACAACAATAATACAACATTCATATATCACTTATCAACTAGGTCTATCCTGCACAGCTATAGATCTGATCTAACATACGAATGCAAATAACAATATAAAAATGATAGAGATCCAAGCATCAATCACACATATGACACAAAATATATGTGGTTCACCCTCTCTCTAGGTTTATGTCCACAAAAATGTGCTTATGGTGTATTAAGGTAAAGCATATAGTCCCTATCTGTGCTCTCAGCTAGTAGATCTTCTTTCTTCTCTCTCTTTCTCTCCCTTTCCTCTGCACCCAGTTGCAGGACTTGACCTTCGCTCACATAGTTGAAGATCTCACAATACAATCCTCTCCCTCCACAACAGAGATATAACAACAATATCATACAAATACTCAATGACCAACCCGACCCAGGTCTCTTGACCTTTATTTATACATTACATTCCCTCATCGACAGCCTTAGGTTGAAACCTAGGTTTCAAAACCCTAGATACCAAAACCCTAGGTGTCTAAAACCCTAGGTCAACTTGACCCTCTTTTTCCGAGCTTTGCCAACCTATATTTCCCTCTTCAATATGCGGTGCTCTAAAGCATCCAATGATGGCTTTCTCTGCTTGCTGAGTTGTCCACGATCCTTCTTCCTTATTGATCTATCATCCCTGATCTCCTCATCCAACGAATTTCTTTTCCTCACTTCTCTCCATCTTTCCTTCTCTTTTTCTCACTTCAACTCAGTGACAGTTACTGTGTTTCCCGCAAAGATCGCTTTTTACCTTTCCTTCCTTGTTCTTCGGTTCCTTCCATAACCAAGGCCCAACAAGCTCTCTCCATGATAAAAATCCATCATGATCCATCTCCCATGTGCCAATCAATATCACACCATTTGAGGGATTAACATACACAATGTACCCCAAAACTCTAAAGCACCCAGAATCATGGTCTAAAAACTTTTTAAGTAACCCAAAAAATAAATAAAAAAGGAAATTTGATGTAGTCAACTTTGATCATGCAAGGGAAAATAAAACTAGTTGTTTTCAACTTTGATCAAGGAGAATGCAATTACAACCAAAGGGAAAATTGACATGTCCATTATGATCACTAGATACACATGAGGGGAAAAAATATATAAAATAGGAAGATAGACGACATGGGAGGAGGAGATAAGAAAATGTTAACTTTATCCCAAATAAGAGGATGTATATTCCAAGTAAGTCTTAGGAGGGATCCATAGAAGATAAAGATCACGTCAATATATTATCTTAGAAAAGAAGGAGCTCAAGTGGAAGGATAAAGGAGAACTCTATTTGAGATCTAGAAAGAACTAAAAAAGGATCCTAGAGGAAAGAATAAAGGATTCAAGAAGATGAATTTGAAAGAGAGAGATCATATCAATAATATCAGAAAACAAGAAATAAGTGCTAGATCTCTGGAAAAATAAATCTAGTGGTGTACAAATTTGGGAAGAAGAATTAGAGTAGAACATGAAGAATTGATAGTTCATTTATTGAGGAAGTTAACAAGATTCCAAGCAACATAAGATAACTTTGCGTGAATTTCGATCAATGTACTCATTTTATGATTAGTTGAATTTGTCTTGAATGTTGATTTTGTGCCCACAAGGGGTTTCCATGAAAAATGTGGTGACCTTTTGCATCATATGGTATCAGAGTAGGAAGGACCCACATTGAGGGAAACCCTAGTGAGAATAGCGTTGGGAAGAGTTTCCATAAGAAGAGGCATCTCCAACAAAAGAATTTTTGGGTAGAGATCTAGTAGGACACAACTCCAACATGGTGACCAGGTAGATGTGTTTCGAATGTTATTTTTATAAGTTTTTCGTGCTTCATATGTGCATGTTCACCCTTCATTTTTCTCTTATTTAAATCATATTCCATTTGTTTTTTCGTTATCACATGGTCTTCACCTTTGCGCCTAAACTATGTACTTCATAATCCTATTGCGTTCATGCTTCTTTACATGTACTTATATTTGGTGTGCTTATCCTTCATTGCACACTAGATTTTGTGGGCACTTGTTATATGGTCAGACTTAGGATTATCTTGAATGAATCTACACCAAAATCCTAATACATATATCAAAGTTATAACGTTGAGTGAGTCTATCCATTCAACTTCATTTCCCACAATTATGCCACAAGTCCTATCCATATTTTACAATGTGATTTATGACATTCCTATTTTTATGAAACTTTAATCATTTCCTCAAGAGGGCTTGTTTTTCATAGTAATACATCCTCAAAATTTTGAGTTTTGGTTCATTTTATTCAAGAGGCCTTATTTTTCATATTCATACTGATCCAAATGGATCTAGGGAACATCACATAAGTTTCAGAAGTGTCCCATAAGGCCCATAATGGTCTCAGTAGGTAGAGAAAGGGAAAAAATAAAAGTTCCCAAAACTTTGTGAAGATGATATGATCGCGAAGAGCCTGTCACAATATTTCCAACGACACAAACAAATCGTCAAATGAATTTATGGATTTAAATATATCTGCGGTCAAAGTTTGGTCAACCTAGCCCAGTCAGCAGGGGAATGAGTCAATAGTCGTACTACTAATGTCAACATTGATATGGATGACATAAGCATCCATACAACATACGTGTCATGCAAAAGAGGTGACATTTGTCATGCTGATGTCATCATGGTGAAATGGAAGCACTAGAGGCTTCCACGTGTCACTCATATTTTTCCTTTTTAGGTCATCCAATGGACCAGAAAATATGTGCCACGTGGTAGTCCGAACAACCACATGGAAGATCGCACGATGACGTGGTAGTCCGTACGGTGTCATGGCGGATGACGTGACAGTCCTTACAGGTGATGTGATAATCCGTATGGTGACATGGAGGATGATGTGGCAATCCATATAGTGATGTGGAAGCTAATGTGGCAGTGCATACAGTGATGTGGCAGTCTATATAGGTGATGTGTCAACTGACGTGGCATTATGTACAGTGGCGTGGTAGATGGTGTGGCAGTCCATACAATGATGTGGCAACTGACATGGAATTTCATATAGTGATGTGGCAGATGACATGGAAGTCCAGACAAGTGATGTGGTAGTTTGTACAAGTGACATGGCAGTTGACGTCGCAATCCGTACAGGTGGCATGGCATTCCGTATAGATGATGTGGCTACTAAGGTGGAAGGTACAGTCAACAACTAACGTGGTAGTCCATACAAGTGACTTCAATAGGTGATGTGGCATGCACAGTCAGCAAGGCCAATGTGTGGATGTGATGTTACCCAATCATAGGCTCCCACGTGGCAACCGACAAATGCTCCATGAGGGCGCATGCCAAAAATTTCAAAATTTAGTTTTAAATTAAACTCCACCAAATCTAGCAGCGTCCCGACAAATCTAGTAGGGATTCTCTAATTTTAGAAGCATTAGGAAGCATGGAAAAAGGAGGCAAACAGATTTGACCCCATGACCTTCTCTAACTAGCACCTTAACTTAGCCTCTGCCAACCAATTCGGCTAAAATGGCTCATGGGTAATTCCACCCTCTTTATTATTTAAGTGTTCAACTTTACTAGTGCATGTGAAAGTGCACCCAGGCCATACAGTGGCACAAATTCCAATGAAGACAGTGCATTAATTGCCCAAAATTACACATGGATGAAGGTAGGAGGTCCAAAAAGGGCCTGAAGGTAATTGTGTTTGATGGAGACAATTTGACAGTCTTTTGAGGTAATTCGGCGACGCGAATCTAATGGAGAGGTCTATTTTTGCAGTAGAGCTTTAGATCAACAAGCTAAGTTCTAGAGAAGACAATGCAAGCATGCTTTTCATTATGTTTTTTTTTTAATTAAATGTTGCAGCATAACATGCATGTTACAGGTCTGAAGGAGCATGGAGAGGCTACAACAAGGCAACAAAAACAACATAGTCCTTCTATATTTTATTTCCTTATCTTCTTCCACATAAAACCAATCAATTACATGTGACAAATAAATTGTGGTACTTGCATGATAAGTGGTGAACGAAGAAGTTCTAAATCTCGTGGTTGTAGGATGTTTGTATGGGATGCATATTTATGCTTGGATCTGAGCAGTAGATATAAGGCACTTGATGGCTCCATGATGATGGGGTTCATATTTTATTCTTCCCATTTTTATGTATTGAGTATGTGGGAATGATGTCCATGTCAGCATCATGGATACCTCATGAGCATGAGAACTTGTGAATCTTGTATACATTCCTGATCACATTCTGATCTCTTGTTTTCGTCACCCAAAAGGGACTTTGTCCTTACAACTTTTAAAGGAGAGACATCATTACAACAAGGAGAATAAAGTGGCTAGGCTTTGGAGCATGACCCAGAGAGGTATCCCACATCGGGTGAACGCCATTATCAAGGTAAGTGTCATAACTCTTATGTGTATCTTGTCCTTATATTTAATTTCATGAATTTACACACATAGATCAGTAAATACAAGCATGACATATAACACATAAGGAATCTACAAAGACTTTAATTCAATTTGGATTCAAGCTCATAAGACTTCAACTTTACCTTTACTTGCAAATCACTCAAGTAAAATGATCTATAACTGACCCTTCTGAAGGAGTGATAGAATCAACCAGTTATTGGAAAGTAATCACCCCCGAGTTTAGATCATGTGGTATCAGAGAAGGCTTGATACTTATTGAAGGTGTTGAAGCTAAGGATGGAAAGATCACCAAAACAATTGTGGCTCGATAAGATTCAAGAGCTCAGCCAAATGCTTCAAGCAGATAATGTTGGACTGAAGACATTGTTGCAAGTTGGAGAAGAAGAGAACCAAAGGTTGTGAGAGCAGTTTCAATCCATGAATATGTTGATAGGGGAAGGCTCTATGAATGAGATGGTGATAAGACCATCTTGTGGCCATGGAAACTTCACCAATTATGGGTGCAAGCATGAAAATGCAAATTCATGCACACTTTTTCAAGCAAATGAAGCTGAACTACATGCATACAGAAACCAATGAGGATTCGTAGAAGCATCTTCAACTAATCCTTCTCACCAGGAACATCTGGACACATCTCAAGAAGCATAACAAGAGTCTCGGTCTGAGGTGGAGGTAAATAAACCATGTGTATTTCCTTTCTTGATTAATGTTGATGATTCTTTTGAAATCCTTGAACATCATGCTTCTTGCATTGGCTTAAAGTTGATGAGAAAAATGGAATACGAAGGAGGTGGCCTTGGAGCCAATGGCCAAGGTATTGTGGATCCCATTGAGGTAGTGGTTTGGCCTCGATATGATGAGATAGACTATGTCTCAAAGGATGTTGGAGAAACTGAAACTCCAGAGGTCAACAATTCATCAGAAGATGAAATTGATTCAGTGAAAACTGAGAGCACAACTTCCCATGATCAAGGATTCGAGATATATCAAGGGAGAGATGAGCATCACAAGGGAAGATTTGAGACCAAATTTCTTTCCAATCTGACTCCAGAGGAAACTCACCGAGGTATAAGAAATCTCGAAACTCTAAAATTCCATTTGATTGTAAGCATGTTAATCATATAAAACAAAGCTTGTGGCATTAAAGACCATGCACTTTTTGTGGATTGAATAACCACGCAGTGTCCCAATGTTGGAAGAGAAAATCCTTGTGCAGGAAGGTTATGGAAACTAGGATAAGGATGACGATGGAATATTTTTTTTCCACACATGAAAAAGAGCAGGGGAAATGCACCTCTAAAGAAGAAGGGCTATTGCAAACATTGTAGAAGAGATGGGAATCATGAGGCCACTTGTTGGGCCTTACATCTAGATCTACATCCAAAGAGGAAGAAGAAAACTAGGCATACACCTCCGAGGGAGACAGTCAGCCAGGCAGTGTTGCAGGGAAATCCGACACTAGGAGAATACCAACTACCAAAGAAAGGACAACTCGGTAAAGAGAACATGTTCGCATAATGACTGAATGAATGGGGAAAACCCTTCAACTAGTCGAGAGTGGCCATCTTTGTAAATCACATATTGCGATTGAGACCCCATAAAAGGGTATTATGTAAAAGTGATGATTGTTGATCACTTCTTGTCTGGCACATGTTGATATTGTTAGGCCCTGTGAGGTATTTTGGGTATGGGTTTCTTATTGTAAGTCCAATGGACATGAAACTTATCATGTAAAGACTTTTTGGAACCAAAATTCCTTTCAGTTGGGAGGTGTGATCCAAATGGATCTAGGGAACATCACAAAAGTTTCAGAAGTGTCTTAGGAGGCCCAAAATGGTCTCAAAAGGCAGAGAAAGAGAAAACTTAAATTTCCTAAAACTCCATGAATATGACATGATCGCAAATAGCGCTTCGCAAGCTTTCCAACGATGCAAATGGAACATCAAACAGAGTTACGGATTGAAATATATCCGCTGTCAAAGTTTGGCCAACCTAGCCTAGTTAGGAGGGGTATGAGTCAACATTCGTACTGCTGATGTCAACATCAGTATGGATGATGTCAACATCTCTACAACATACGTGGCATGCATAGGAGGTGACACCTATCATTCTAATGTTAGTAGGGTGACATGGAAGCACCATAGGTTACCACGTGTCACTCATATTTGGCCTTTTCGGGTCATCCCATGGTCCAGTAAAAATGTGCCATGCGACAATCTGTACAGCCACATGGAATATCGTATGGTGACATGGCAGTCTATACGATGATGTGGAAGATGACTTTACAGTCCGTACATGTGACATGGTAATTGATGTGGTAGTTTGTATGGTGATGTGGCAGATGATCTGGCAGTCCATACAGTGACGTGGAAACTGACATGGTCGTCTGTACAGTGATGTGGCAGTCCATACAATGATGTGGCAGCTGACATGGCATTCCATATAGTGATGTGGCAGTCTGTGTAGTGACATGGGAGTCTGTACAATGACATGGTGGATGACATGGCAGTTCGTAAGGTGATGTGGCGGTTGAGGTGGAATTCAATACAATGACATGGAAATTGATGTGGTAGTTCATACAGGTGACATGGTAGTCCATAGAGGTGATGTGGTCATCTGTACAGCTGACGTGGAAGTTTGTATAGATGATGTGGCAACTGAGGTGGAAGGTACAGTCAGTAGCTGATGTGGTAGTCCATACAAGTGACATTAGTAGGTGACGTGGAATGCATAGTCAGCAGGGCCAATGGGTGGCTTCCATGTGGCCCAATCATAGGCTACCACATGGTAGCTGACAAATGCCCAGTGAGGGCGCATGCCAAAAATTTTGAAATTTAGTTTTAAATTAAACTCTGCCAAATCTGGTGGCATCCTGCCAAATTTGGAGGATCTACCAAATCTGGAAGGGATTCACCAACTTTAGAAAAGAATTGGTAAGCATGCCAAAAGGATTCCAACGGATTAAACCCCATGACCTCCTCTAACTTGCACCTTAACTTAGCCTTCACCAACCAATTCGGCTAAACTAGCTCATGGGTAGTTCCGCCCTCTTTATTATTTAAGGGTTGAACTATTCCAGTGCACAGGAGAGCATGCCCAGGCCATATAGTGGCACAGATTCCAATAAAGACAGTGCATTAACTGCCCAGAATTGGATGTGGATCGAGGCAGAAGGTCCAGAAAGGGCCTGAAGGTGACTATGTCTGATGGAGACAATTTGACATTCATTTTTGAGTAATTCAGTGTCACGAATCGAATGGTGAGGTTAATTTTTGCAGTAGAGCTTCATATCAGCAAACTAAGTTTTGGAGAAGCTAATATAAGCATGTTGTTCATTATGTTGTTTTTTCGGTAAATGTTGCAACATAACATGTGTGTTATAGGTTTGAAGGAGCATGGAGAGGCTGCATCAAGGCGAAAAGATTAGCTTATTCCTTCTATCTTTTATTTTCTTCTCTTCTTCCACACAAAACCAATCAATTACATGTGACTGAGAAATTGTGGCACTTGCATGATAAGTGGCCAACAAAGCAGTTCTAAATATCGTGGTTGCGGGATCTTTGTATGGGATGCATATTTATGCTTGGATTTGAGGAGCAGATCTAAGGTACTTGATGGATCATTGACGATGGGGGTCATCTTTTATTCTTCCTCTTTTTATGTATTGAGTATGTGGGAATGATGTCCATGTAAGTATCATGGATGCCTCATGAGCATGAGAACTTGTGAATCTTGTATACATTCCTGATCACATTCTAATCTCTTGTTTCCGTCACCGAAAAGGGAATTTTTCCTTACAACTTGTAAAGGAGAGACA
Organism: Picea mariana; assembly: GCA_032191745.1. NCBI lineage: Eukaryota > Viridiplantae > Streptophyta > Pinopsida > Pinales > Pinaceae > Picea > Picea mariana. The sequence continues at coordinate 29,957 of JASDQU010884534.1, forward strand.
TCAATACAGCAAGGAGAATAAAGTGGTCAGGCTTTGGAGCATGAATCAGAGAGGTATCCCACATCGATTGAACTCCATTATCAAGAGAAGTGTCATATCTCTTATGTGTATTTTGTCCTTATATTTACTTTCATGAATTTCCGCACATAGATCAATAAATGCAATCATGACATATAACACATAAGGAATCTACAGAGACATTAATTCAATTTGGATTCAAGCTAATAGGACTTCAAATTTAACTTTAATTGCAAATCACTCAAATAAAACAATCTATAACTGACCCTTTTGAAGGAGTGACAAAACCAACCAATTATTGGAAGCTAATCACCCTCGGGTTCAGATCACATACATCCTCAGAATTTTGAGTTTTGGTTCATTATATTCATGTAGCACGATCCTTGTAAAATGAGTCAGTTGCCTTGTTTTTCATGAACTTAGATTGCATTCTTAGTTAACATATAGGTCTTGTTTGGAACCTTTTAATATTAGAGTTATGATACCTTGAGCCCATCTTGTGATTTTTGTATTATGGGCTTAAGCACCTTATAATTTTATCTTGTAGTGCTTCAAAAAACATGTGACATCTATTATAGCATTAATCATTTCTTGTGGGCACATGTGTTGATTTTATAAATTATATATATATTTTAGAATGTTTCTTATATAAATTTTCAGTTGTTCTTTCGAAAAATGGTCACACTATGAGGGTTGTTTCCATATTGTCAAAATCACCCATGACTTCAATTTGACCTCATTTTCACCCACTTAAGAGGTTTTGAATCTGAGTCTCCATGTATATACTTTATTACCTCATTTTTCACAGCTATTACTTATCATTTGAATCAAATCAACACACCCACAGACCCATTGGATGTAAGGCAATGGTTACGTACTCATTGTACAAGAACACACAATTACCATGAATAATGAGAGGCTTTCTATCACTGCTTAATAAAATCACTCAAGGCTCATAAAATGTTGTACTAGAGATGTAGTTTCTTGGTTAAACCAATGAGGGATATGAGAGAAGGATAACCTGCAAGATATCAAATTTGTTTAAATAACTATCACAACTAACTTTAAAGAGAACAATAAAAGATTGAATTTCTGCAAAGAAATAGTTAACTCCAAGTTAAACGATCAAAAATATCATTTTACTGTTTCAAAAAATAACGTAGAGATAAGAAAAAAATCACATGAACTTCATAGTGAAAGAGGGCATTGTACAAGATCTAAACATAACAAGGAAACCACGATTTTATAAAAGTACTTCTTTTTAGTGGAGGTTTCTAGTGAAAGTTGGAAGGTCAAGTTTCTAGTGGAGGTTGGTTGGTGGAGGTTTTAGCAGAGGTTTTAATAGATATTTTATGTTCGTTTCACCTAAAAATGGTTAGTTGCATTGATGCTCTATGCTAGCATGTGAATTGATGCATGTGTATATCTAAACACACTGCAAACAACATTTGAAATGGCATCATCTCTCACAACTTGAATATTGTAAAAAAGTCTATTTTAAAACAAATTGCTATGCAATGCACACTAAACATATCACTACCTAAGTGCAGCCTAACATATAACCACATCAACGTGTCTTGATACAAAGAGCACCAAATTAAGGTTAAATAAAAAAACTCATTCTTTCTTAGAGGATTTAAAAATATATATCTCTGGTTCTTACTAAACCTATAATTACTCTACTTCATTGTGATACAAGGCACATTCCAATAGGGTTAAATAAAACAATCCTAAACTATACTCAAACTTCATAAAGTAAACTATTTTAAGAAAACATTCTTAGCAATGTGCCCTATTTCATTGTGATACAAAGGATTAAATAAAAAAAATCTCAAACTATGTTTAAACTTTGTAAAATAAACTATTTCAAGAAAATATGCTTAACAATTTGCTATATTTATAACCACATAAATGCATACGAGGTCCACGATGGAAGAGTTAAGTAAAAATTTATTAATAGAACAATTTCTCCATTTTATTGTCCAAGACTACTTCCAACACCTTCAAACACCAATGATCTTTGTTCCTCTACGAGTTCCCCATTGTCACATTCTTTTGAATCATTGGACTTCCATGAAGGAGGAAATTTATTTCATCAATGAGTTATTTAGGAGGAAGAAATATTTTCCCCATTTCCTCAATGTGTTGGATGATATTGTAAGAGAGACCTAGGTGGCATATATCTAGAGATATGTCAATCCAAATATTACTAACCTCGATGACTTCTAGGTTACTAATGGGTAGATTACAATTGCATTCTTTTAGAGCCAAGGAGGTTATGTGCTTGTACCTTGACATCATATGATATCACACCACACTATTGATGGGAAATACATTATTTTCCATATGATGCATTATCTAGATAAACTTGTTTAGTGACCTAGATTGATACAATGGTATGGTATTCTACTACAATATTTTTGTGTTGCTTTGGATAGATGTCATAGAGAATTAGAGGGGAGAAAATTTTTCCCCTTTTCTCTAGAGTTATAAATTAATTTTTAGAAAGGTTTATGGTCACTCGATTGTAATTTGAATGTCACCCTCCTACACAAATCAATAATGTGTGTATGCACATGTGGGGCTAAATGTTACTCAAGAGGGGCTAGTTAGAGTTCTTTTGTAGAGCTATGGGTGAGGAGGTCATTGATATGTTGTGTAGTAAGGAAGACCATGTCATCTACCTTGTGCATTATCTGTATGTTGGGATGGAATGGTAGAGGTGTTTGAAACTCCTATTTACTACTCTTGAACCACCGGATGAGAGGGTTAAGATTATCGTGGTGTTTTATTATTCTAGTTGCAAATGTTTTGTCATATTTAATGCTCATGTTATTGATTCTAATATATATTTTAAATTATCTAATTGTTGTCTACAATTTTGTAGTTATTGTCTCGTATGGTGTTGAGAGTATTTCTCGATGATATGATGTAAATATGACCAAACTCCATGTTATGGATGAGGACTGCAGACTTAACATGCACCATATTTGATTTTTTTTTTATTTCACTAATTAGTTATGTACTTTGATGACTGACT
>JASDQU010884535.1:1100-21388 GCA_032191745.1 Picea mariana
AATATTGGCAGGTTGGTTATTTAAATTGCCTGGTTATTCTTAAAGCATTCAATAAAGAAACAGGCAAAGCAGAACAACATTATTATGATGATCAGATGCCTTGGCCAGTGTTTAAACAATTTTGGCATCCTACTTGGCACTTAAGGTATTCTGAACCAATGGAACTAGGACTCCCTGGATTTTCAGAGAATACTAATCCCACAGTAATTCCTCCACAACATGTGTGGGGCCAAATAAATCTACCTATTAACAACACAAGCAGAGAAAAATTATTAGAGCTTGGTGATCTGACCAGACTTTGAAGTGGTGAAACAGAATGGTTTGAACCAAGTATCATATCATGGTGCAGAGCTCCAGTGTATCACTCTTTTCAGATAAATCATATGCACGATGTTGCAGAATGGCCTGAAGGAGATCCTAATAATTCTATTCATGGGCTTACTTATGCCCAATACAAAGCCACATGGTTTAATGCTTTTCTTTGGAAAGTCAGATTTGAATTCTTTTACACAATACTCAGGTTTGCTCATATGTTCAGAGAATTTGAAGAACCAGACTGGCTCTTAGAATGGTGGGAACATTTTGGTTTAAATCCTGTTGGAGTTAACCCACAAGTTAGTAAAACTATTAGTATGTTCCAGCCATGGAACAAATCATTAAACTCCATCAGTGACCTCTATTCTGAAGATCAATTCAAAGATATTTTTATTCAGGAGAAACATCCTTGGGTCCTAAGGACGAAATTCATGCTTGAAGAAGAAGAAAATGAAGAACCTATACTTCTACGACAAGTATATACACAACATTGGGATCCATACAATTATCATTTTAATCATTGGGATAAGCCTCCTGACTGAAATATGTAATTCATGTCTAGATAGCCGACAGTGGTGCTATCCGTTTTCTGTGGGTTTTCGATATCAACTCCACAATGTAAAGTGTACATAGTTAGATAGGTGTCAGGTCTTGTCTTTAGTAATCATGAAGACTCGGAGCACTTCTCCGACTTCTGGTGCGGATTGACCCACATCTTTATGATTACTAGTATGTCTACTGTTTGATAAGTCACGGATGGGATCTTGCATGATAACCCATGTGAACTTATGCTTGTCAATAAATTTTGTCGGATCACAGGGTCCCACAAATTCTTCTTTTACAGATATGATCAGGGAATCCTGCGTGACTCCCCTGTCTTATCTAAATCTCAATAAATATTGTAAGGTACGAGATCCTCTCGTGATTGTATGTGGTGGCCAACACATGGGGCCATGAGTCATATCTTGTATCAACTACAATCATGCCTCTCCTCCACAAAATGTTATATAAGGAGGATGAGTCTCTCATTCGAGGCATTCGAAGTCAGTGTGAGTTTGAGTCTTCTAGCTTCCCTTTCTTTGAAGCATTCCTCAAGGAGTATGTTAGCCTTGGGAACTTCATAGGAGAAATTCACATCTCTATTTCCTAGTCCTGTAACATTAACAGAACTGGGTCCCCAATATTTATAGGGGATTTTTCCTTTATGCAAGAGGTTAATGTCTGACCCTGTGTCAATAAGGGCCGTTAAAGAAAATATTTCTTGCATAATTTCTATCTGGACCTGTATATAATACTTTTGATAACAAAAAGTTAATACCTGCATGTTTGTGAATTCTTCAACTGCTGATTTTGGAACTTCCCTTTGCTCTTGCTGAATGTTTGGAGCCAAACCCTCATCTGGAGCATCTTCAAGTTGAGGAGGAATCTCTTGGATTCTTTGCCTGAGCTCCATGATTTCTTGCCGAGCCCAATTGTCAACTGGATAAGACTGTTCTAGTTCTTCCTGAAGAAAATTTATTTTTTGTTTAACTTCAGCCACATCTTTCTTAAGCATCGCAACATCAGAGGCTACAACAGAGAGTGATAATTATTGGATCTTTGGTTCTCTGTTAAACTTCATGTAAGTTTTTGTGTTCTTTTCATATGATGCTTCTAAGAAGAGTGGAGGTTTTCTTGAACTAGTATTCTGAGATTTATGGACTGCTTTGATTGTTTTGATATAAGTATCTAGGAGAGCGGCTTTCATGTCTCCTTCTGGGAGGCTCTTAATTTGAGCAAGCATTTGAGCCTCTATATCAGCATCATCTCTTGTCATATTATGAATGAAGACTTTTAATTTCTCTTTAAGGGGAAGAAGAATTGAACTAGCATTAGTAGTATCACTATTCTGTTCTGTACAAGTACACTCAAAAGGATTTTCACAACTGCAAGAATTATGTACAAGAATTTCTTCAGAAGAAGAGGATTCATCTCCAGAATACTCATCAATAGAATAATGTTGGAGAGGGTGTGCTTCAAGATTAGGCTGATGAAAGGGCCCTTGTGGACAATCATTGGTCTCATGAGAAGGATTTCCACATCTGTTGCAACCAAATCTTACTTGTCTTTGTGCATCTTCAGCCCGTTTTTTCCTGTACTCATTTGCCCTTTGTTCAGACAATTTTCCTTTACTTTTACGGGCTGCATCATTCTCAGGGTAATAGTATGTTGTATGTCCTTCTTTCCCACATATCCAACATTTAAATTTTTGTTTCATCTCAGCTTTGTGGGTCTTTAGATGGATATCTTTTGGTTCATAATAATGGCTTCTTGGTATCCATCTGTATCTTCCTCTATTATTTCTGTCTTTTTTATAGTCTTTTCTTTTCTGTCTTGGCTTGAGATCAGTATTATGGATGCCATATTGCTCATAGACAGATTTCTGGTCAGGAAGATAAGAAGACTTGGACACAGATTTTTGCATTTTGATGCTGGTACAAAGACCTAACAAATTTTTGGTTATGATTGAATAAATTTCTCCCCAAGTATAAGTTTCATATGGGAGGGAGAAAGAATTTTCAATCTTCATATAATCAACATGGCTCTGATACCATTTGTAAGCAGGGGATTCCTCCGACGGAGTGGAATTGAATAGAGTCCAGTTCTTTGAAGCTTGCTGGATGATGCTTTAGCGTGTTATTCTTCACTGCTTGTTTATGCTGCTTATTTCCCTTGGCATTGATCTTCCACAAGTTTGTGACTTCCTCCAGTACGAATCTCACCCAAGGTCTATACGAAACTGAGCTAACCCGGCTGTGTTGAGAATCTTGCCTTCAGCCACACTGCCCTAGAGGCCTCTTGCCTTACCGGGACTTACTTCAGCTTTCACTGCGGCTCTCGGTCTCCAGCCCTCTGGACAACCTTATCACCTTGGTAAGGGATCTTAGCCCTCTTTGGTCTCAACGTACAGAGACTGCAACTCTTGCAGGAAAATGGACCACAATCATCACAAGTGCATAAACAAGTAAGAGTACAACACTAGATTTGCGAGACTATGTGGAAGCTTAAATATCAGTGATTTATATTATAATGAGCCAAATGCTCTGATCGGGTATTACAATATGCTATGCAGAAGGCACAGTCTTCTCTCTCGACTGAGCAGGACTATGCTCATACACTGGGACAGACTCGATCTATGTATTGCTTCCACTTTAGGTTCACGTTGGCTCAGCCAGATCGCGCAGGCTTATCACAATACCCTAAGGACTGACAGAAAGACTCGAGCTTCAAAGAAAGGGAAGCTAGAGGACTCAAACTCACACTGACTTCGAATGCCTCGAATGAGAGACTCATCCTCCTTATATAACATTTTGTGGAGGAGAGGCATGATTGTAGTTGATACAAGATATGACTCATGGCCCCATGTGTTGGCCACCACATACAATCACGAGAGGATCTCGTACCTTACAATATTTATTCATATTTAGATAAGACAGGGGAGTCACGCAGGATTCCCTGATCATATCCGTAAAAGCATAATTTGTGGGACCCTGTGATCCGACAAACTTTATTGACAAGCATAAGTTTACATGGGTTATTATGCAAGATCCTATCCATGACTTATCAAACAGTAGATAGATGAATAATCATAAAGATGTGGGTCAATCCGCACCAAAAGTTGGAGAAGTGCTCCGAGTCTTTATGATTACTCTGACACTTATCTAACTATGTACATTTTACAATGTGGAGTTGATATCGACAACCCACGGAAAACGGATAGCGCCAGTGTCGGCTATCTAGACATGAATTACAACTCTAATCATTTTCAAGATGAGTAGAAAATTTTTCTGGATAAAATAATGTGTCCCAAGCTTTGGTATAAATCTTTCGTATGTACTGGAGACAGCCTTTTTGTCTTTGCAGTAGAGTTTGAACTCTAATATCCCATTGGAAATGATTTTGAAGATAGAGCTGGTACAGTTCGTGGTCATTGGGTCCTTGGAAATTGAGGTCTCTGACATAATTCATTTGCCAGAAGCRACTAATGATGGTTGGATCAGCTTCTTCTTTATTGATTCCAAAGTCTGTCCACCAAGAATAGAGCCATGTTGGTGGATCAAAATTTKTAGCAGAATTGATGCAACCAAATTTTACCAGGAAGTATGTATCTTCGTGATAAAATGTATTCCACCATAGGCGAGTGTATTCATAATAATTGTAGCAGGTTTCAGGAAATATGATTTCTTGATTTTGTTCAGGCCATTGAAAGATGGTTCTTGGCCTATTGAGGCAAAAATACTTTTGCTTCTGTTCTTCATTTTCTATTTTCCATATTAGATCAATATCATGAAACCATTCTGTTAGATGTTGGCCTGCCTCAATTGCTTATCTGTTATCTCGCTGGATAACAGGAGATAGCATATTTGAAGGTCCTTGTCTACGTATTTCTGGCACTAGGACAGAATACATCATTTGTGTAGCAGAACTAATGACCTTCGTTTGTCTTAAACCCCATCTAGGAACCCATTGTTGCCGATATTCATTCCATGACATTCTGTCAGGAATGTTTTCAATGTGTTCATTTTGGTTCCGAAGCTGAATAGATACAATCAAAGATTGATGGACAATCTGCAAATGTTCTCTGCTAGGAAAGTCGGCTAAAGAATTAGCAAATCCTTTAATGTGTTGAATGTCAAAATCAAAATTGCTGAATAAAGCTTGCCATATAGAAAACTTGTGATCTCTTGGGTTTCTCAATTCTTTATTGAGAACTTTGTTCATGGCTGCAGCATCAGTTCGAAGAATAAACCTTTTATAGATCAGATAAAGTTCAAACTTATAAATAGTATTCAGGGCAGCCTTAATCTCTTTATCTAAACTGGAGTAATTTGTTTCAGCTTTGCTCCATAACCCAGAAGCGAATTGAATAACTTCTTCTTGGCCAAGAGGAGATTGTTGTTTAAGAATTGCCCCCCAACCAAGATTACTTGCATCACTTTCGACAATTTTTAACCATTTTTCATTTGCTACATGAAGAACAGGCAGATGTCGTACCTTTGCTTTGATATTTCTTATAGCCCTAGTATGTGCTTCATTCCATGGGCTTGGTTTCTTTGTGAGCCTATTATTCAGAAGTTTCCTGTCTTTGGCACAGTATTTATAAAAGTGGCTTACATAATTCAAACTGCCTAAAAACCGTTGGAGCTGTGTTTTGTCCAAAATTTGATCTGGAAATTTATCAGCAAATTCTATGGCATGAGGCTGTAAAGAGATCTGTCCTTTTGAGATAACACGACCAAGGAATTTTATCTCTGTTTGACATAGTTCCATTTTCTTTTTGGATAAAACTAATCCTACTTGTTGGCAAGCATGAAGAAACTTCTGTAAGTGTTTAAAATGTTCGTCCAAAGATGAAGAAAAAATTAAAATGTCATCAATATATACAATCAACCAGTCAAAATAGGGGCTGAGGGCCTCATCCATAACCCTTTGGAATTTGGAAGGTGCATGCTTTAACCCAAAAGGCATGACATTCCATTCATAATGGCCTGCTGGAACATTGAAAGCAGCCTTGAATTTGTCCTTTTCATCAATGGCAACTTGCCAGAATCCAGACTTAAGATCAAACTTAGAGAAAAGTTTAGCTCCAGCTATACGGGTTACCAAATTGCTCTTATTTGGTATGGGATAGGTATCATCAGCCAGGACTTTATTTAGTGGTTTATAGTTTACCACTAATCTAGGGATACCTCTTACTTGTTCAGAATGCTTATTTACATAAAACCCATAACAATTCCATGGGCTATTAGATTTTCTGATCAAGCCTCTTTCTAACAGACTGCTAATTTCTTCGGCACATAGCTTTTGGTACTCTGCATTCATGGGAATGGCCCTGCTCTTGCATGGAGTTCCTGCATAATCCTCTTTATAGGGTAAATGAACAACATGCTTTCTTTATTTCCAGAAGGCGATAGGAAGTTCAGAACAAACCCTATCTGCAAAGAGTTTCTTAAAAGATTCAATTCTTGCTTTTACTGAAGAGTCTTGGAGTTGAGATTCAACTCGAAGGTTTGTCTGTAGGGTTTTGATTTCATGTATTCTTCTGGCTTTGAGCAGATTTATTGTAACTCCATCTGTACACCTNAACTCGAAGGTTTGTCTGTAGGGTTTTGATTTCATGTATTCTTCTAGCTTTGAGCAGATTTATTGTAACTCCATCTGTACACCTGGATATGGAGATGAAGGGTAAAGAGATGGTCTTTTTCCCAAGAGTAATGAAATAGCCAGGCTGATCTGGAGTTATTTGAGTAGTTCCATGAGGAGATACAGCAACCAAAAAGGGTGTACCAAGAACATAGGCTATAGGTATGTCTTCTAGGAAGAACTTAAGATCGAGGCATACTTTATCAAGATAGAAGGTGGCTCTAGGAATACAGAAAGAGAGGTTTGTCAGAATATTACCCAGTCCAGAGACCTGTAGATTTGCTTTTTGCCAATATGCTACAGGAATAACATGCTTATTCAGGAGATTCAGATTAGACCCTGTATCCAGTAGTGTTTTTAACTTGAAGTTCAAATCTTGAATCCTGAGATTAATCAATATGTGATATTGCTGGTGTTTCACACTACATTTTTCTGCTTCAGGCTCCTCTTTTTCCTTTTCTTCTGTCTGTTTGGATTTACTTTTGAGAGCTCTGAGTTCTTTGCCTAAATCGGAAACAGAAAGACTTTGCATAGGACAGGAGATAAGAGATGCAGAARTAGGTGGTAATTGCGGCTGTAGAGTAAGCCTGGTATAAAACCATTCATAGAAAGATATATAGATGTCATATTTCTCCATATGGTCTTTCCATTKAGAGGCTAACTCTATCTTTGYTGTTAAGCTTGTTTCTTYTGCAAAGCTRYYAGATCTGGGATGAGTATATAGATCCCAATTCATCATATTTTTCATCCAAGTTTCAGAAACAATGCGTCTGGGACAACCTTTTGCAAACCTAAGATATCTTCTGACTTCAGTAAAGGAAGGTTTRYGAATGGTTTTGCCAAAAGGTTTTGACAATMTCTCATGAATTTCTTCCTCAATATTTCRTTGGATGGTAAGGCACTGKGAATCATGAGGAAACGGTATCTCAGAGCATTGGGGATGTGGACAAACATCTTTTGAAKTAGAGGTAGGAGGAGGTAAATTAGTTCTGGGATTATGCCTCKCATGYTGAAACTGAATAGTAGAGGGGGAAGCATAGGTAGATAGAGAAGATAAGCTAATTAAAGTATTACAGTCAGGGCACTGTACAGAAAATGGTACTTCTCCTATTTGTGCAGCAATAGATTGTAGAGATGTATGCATGCAATATTGTGGTATAGGAGGAGGAGACCTTGAGGGTTTTTGCCAGGTAGAATTTCTAGTTAGCTGGCTTTGGGGAAATGGAAAAATTGCAGATTGATCTGTTTCACGAATCTGGGCTGAAGTTAAAGATTTTTGAATAGGAGGCTTTGGTGTATCAATCACCCAGTCTGTAGGGAAATTCAGATCTTCCCATCTGATAGTACTGTGTTCTATCTTTTGATTTGTAGCATCAGTGAGAACAAGGGTACTGGTCAAAGAATCTTTGCTTGGAGCATGCAATACTGCAGGATACATAGTATTAGTGTATCTGAAGCATCCATTGGCTAGAATAGCAATATCTTGTCATTTAGCCTTCATATCAAATCCGGTGGTAAGGATTTGAAGTTTTAAGATGTATCCAAGTGTTTCATCCATAACAGAAACAACAAAGTTTGGATAACAATCAAAATAAACAGGTCCATTAGAGAGTGGAGCTACTATCCCTCCGATGATAGAGTCAGTGAACTTATTATGCGTGAGATCACGGAGGATGCATAAGACATAGGCATTGATGCCTTTATGTACAAGGGCATTAATTCCAATCCGAATACAGCCAAATTGGACAAATTTGGAATTATGCTTCTTAGCCTTTTTCCTAATCTTAGCAGGATCTAGGAGGACAATAGTTTGGACCTCATTACTGTTTTGTTGTATTGTACCGGTAGACTCTTTGACAAAGACTCGAGTGATGGCCTCAAGGTGAAACATAGATAAATCTTTATATACAGTATTGGGATCTATGGCTGGGAGTTTCCATGCAGCCTATGGGTTTTCTTCTACAAATTCTAGCTCGGCTGAATTTACAGTAGGGGACCGACTTAAAGAAAACATATTGGCCAGACCTTTGGATCCCGAAGTACTAGTTTCTTCTTCTTTAAGTTCTCTGAATGATTTAGCTCTAGGATCCATTCTGAATAATTCTACACTGACACAGAAAGGGAGGGCATTGATTCCAGTCACTCTGATGAGAACAGAGGCGTCCAAACATCAACTAGCTCTGATACCACTTGATCCGGAAAGATCTTTTAATGACTGTGGTTGAGTTTTTAATTGCATGTGTTAATTAACCATTTGAGAAGTTTAATGAAAGAATGAGGAAATAAGAGAAATTATGACAGCCATATACATATATGCAGATCTGAAATGAAGTAATAAACAACAAACCATAACAAGAGAAGTGATAATGGAGTTCGACACAAAATTGCCTACGTCTCTAGGCCTTTGTCTCAGTGGGGGAGGCTTCTTTATTTCTGTTCAAAGCTCAAAAATTACATCGCAGCAGTTCCATTAGGCTACAAGACTGATCTGGTCATGTTCTTCCAGATCTCTAGAACCCAGCAGAAGAAACGACATGCAAAACGGATGACTGGAGCTCCCAGAAATGGCCCACAAGCGTCTGCTCCTCAACAGCTTCCCTGCATAAAAATGGCTTTGGCTTGGCTTCCCTTCAGCATAAATCTGCTCTGAATGTCCTCCATGGCCTCAAACAGGCCTGTTTTTTATAGATCTGAAGTTGGTTATCCATCCCCAACTTCCTCCCAAAATCTGGGCTCAAAAAAAGTCCAAAATCTCCCAAAAATGACCAAAATCCATTAATTACAGGCATAATTAATTAAAAATCCATTTGTTATAGTTTAAAAACCCAAATAAATTTAAATATAGGGCACAGCCCCTTTTGGTGTGTTCCCTTGGGAATATGGAAGTCCACCATAGGGCTAGGCGCTCCACCTGTTGTACGCTAGCCCCCCTGTCTAGGCTGGCTCCTGGTCTTCGGGCGCGTATATAGAACCGACGGCTAACAACTTAGCCAGTTCCCCGCGTTTATTGGGATAGACTCCTGGTTGTATGGGGCCACCCGAGAACCAAGGTTCGGGCCCTATCCACATATCACTGGGTCGTATGGGATGGCTAATGCAACCGCGGGCTGGGGCTAAGCCCCAGCCCTTTCCACCTCCAAATAAACTTTTAATTAAACTTAAATACAATAATTTCCATATCATTGTTAAGAAATAACAGTGGAGCGGGTGGTTAGCTCGGTCCTGCCAGTCTGTAGCCCGGTGGAGTTCGGGGGTTCGACTCCAGTGGAGACCCCAAAATTTTTCATAAACCAACAACCAATAGAGGGATGCCACGTGGCAGCCCAAGACTGGGCCATGTGGCACCTTCCTATTCGTCGAACTCAATGCCACTTGTCAACACAGGATTGTCCACTTGTCTACCATGTACTTGCCCTGTCATATGCCATGTGTCATCTCCAGATGCTACCACATCAGTTGTATGGTTGTACGGCCTATACAGTCAGCCTGCCATGTGGACTGTACGGACTGTACAGTCACCCCCCTTTTTTTACATGTTTGTTTTTTCGATCAGAACGTGATTTCTTTCGCATACGGAGCCGATTTGACGAAGTAAATATATGGCCAGAATCAAGAAGAAGATACGGATGCAATGGAATTGGTTTCATCTTATTCTGAACACTTTCATTTTTGAGCCTTTTTTAGCTCTGTCAGGCTCCTGGATCTGATTATGGATCAGTAAGCCTGTAATAAAATACATAGAGATATCCCTCCAAATAGAAGGTGGAATCAGAAGCGGTTGTAGTGTGCCCAAAGATTTGACTATTTTGTCCTTGCTGCGTTGACACACATCACATTCAGTGACAAACTTACGAATGTCTTGTTTCATATCTTCCCAGAAAAATGAACGTTTGACCATGTCATAAGTTTTGGTAAACCCGGAGTGCCCAGCTGTGGGTGTAGCATGAAGCTCAGAAAGTATTGTTGGCCCTTGGTTATAGAAGCGAGTAAAGGTCAAGAAATAAGAGGCAAAATGCAAACTGTGAGGAAGACACAGTGACTATTATTGGGTCAAAGTAAGCAGAAGAGAAGAAAAGATGGAGAAAATTAAGAGAAAGCAAGACGTTGGATGAGGAGATCGAGGATGACAGATCAGAAAGGAAGACAGATCATGGACAACTCAGCAAGCGAAAAAATCCACCATTGGATGCTTTGGAGAACCATGTGAGAAGGAAGGAAAGATAGGATGGAGAAGCCCTGAAAATGTGGGTCAAGTTGACCTAGGGTTTTAGACACCTAGAGTTTTCGTATCTAGGATTTTGACACTTAGGTATTAACCTGAGGGTGTCTGAGAGATATTGTAATGTATAAATAGAGGTCTAAAGGACCTGGGATGTGTTGGTGCTAAGTTGGTATTATCGTTGAGGTTGTCTTTGTTGTTGTAGGATCGAGTAAGTAATATTGTGTGAGAAAGAAGTGTTGAGTGCAAGAGCCTTCTGGTATTGTAAGATCTTCAGCTGGGTGTGAAGATCAACCCTGCAGCTGGGTGCACATGGAGATGAGAGATGGAGAGGAGAAGAAAGAAGATCTGCTAGTTGAGAGCGCAGAAAAGAATTGTATGCTTCATCTTAATATACTATAAAGCAAAGTTCTGTGGACATATTCCTAGAGAGAGGGTGAACCACGTATATCTTGTGTTATGTGTGTTATTGATGCTATGTTCTTTTCCATTTGATATACTGTTATCTGCATTATTGTGTTAGATCCGATAGATAGTTGAACAGAGTAGATCTGAATTGGTAAGTGATATATAAATGTTGTATTGTTCTTGTATTGGATCCACTTGATATCCCCTTTGTTGTAGATATCTATGTCCTACAACCCCCTCATAGCTACTTCGGGTGAGACTACATCTGCTTTGCATGTTTTTCCGAAAGGGCTAGTAGTTAGGTCTTTTTGATGCTCTCTTGGAGGTGAACCCCAGGTCTGCCCCTGTGCCAACAAATGGTTCTGTTTCTGGGACAGGAATCTTCTTGAGGGAATGTCAAGGTGGTTTCATCGAAGAGAGAGATTCAAAAGTGAATAGAAGATCAAGAAAAGGACTTCGTTGAAACCCATAACAAGAACCCTAATATTAGTACAGAGGATTGGTTGGAGAGATATATCTTTACTGATATACACAAAATTTTCTTTGGAGGAATCCATCAGGAGCTATATGAGTGGTTAGCTAGGCTAGAAGATACCCAATTTGAGATCAGATCTAGGCTACCTATGGTTTGGACGTCGGTGCTAATCAAGAAGGTCAAGAGATTTGATAACATCGTGTCAAGAGCAGTATATCACTGGTTTGATAGTACCATTGGAGGGTACACAACCAAGTTTTATGTTGACAGAGTAGAATCACATAGCCAAGCCGAGAGATATTTCTTCAAGGGACCCAGAGGAAAATTTTTACACTTTCTGAAGTTGAGGATCAAGATGTTATTGCATGAGAAGAACGTCTTGAAGATATAGTAGTCTACTAGATTGAAGAGATAATGTTCAAAAATTTGGACAGTGACAACAACACAAAGGTTGGACATACGCGTAGTGGGAGAGTGTTCAGAGAATTTCCTCTTGTGAACCTGTTTAAGAAGAATTGCAGGCATGAGGGTTTATACAGTGGAGAAGAAGAAAATTTGATGGATGAAGAGCATTCATAATCCGCTAGGACAGAGGAAGGGAAAGATGAAGAACCTCACTGAGAAGAACCAAAAGCTTCAGGAACTGCACCGACTATCGAAGTAAGTACTATTAATTCCATTGTTGTTTCAACAACATTAATAAATCAGAGTAATCAGAGTCACCAGAGTGCTTCGAGCACTGTCACTAGTAGTCTACCACATACTCAGTCCAGAAACCTAGGAAGATCTATGGAAGATGAGGTGAGGTTACCCACCTTTAGAGGAGATGGGTCTGAATACCCTAAGAAGCACTGGTTCCTCTGTGAAGCTATCAAATGAGCTCAGTTTAGTACTACCCTAAGAGATCGCTCACTAAGCTGGTACATGAAATCTATCCAAGGAGATACCCCCAAACCACTGAATACCATTAAGACTTCGCTAATTGCTGAATTCAAGAAACCTAAATCAGAATTGTAGTTCATTACATAACTAAAATAAATCAAGCACATAATAGCTGAACCAGTATGGGAGTTCGATCAGAGATTTAAGACCTTGACAGGCCATCTGAGTTTTCAAATCCCATATGAGAAGAACAAGGAATGGTTCATTTATTCCCTCTTACCACACATCATATTTCCTCTGATGAAATAGAAGGTTACTTCGCAGGCTGAGGTGCTAGAGATCACCATGAAGTTAGAATCATCCCCTATGGGAGAATCCAGCTAAGGTATGAGTCAAATCTTGAGTCAACTAACTAGGTTTTCTCTGTAGGTCGAAGATATGAAGAAAAACAAGGGAAAATATAAAAGAGAAGACATTTGGTGTGTCAGATGAAATTCAGAAGGCCATGACAAGGAGCATTGTCCCCTATTTCATGAATACTTGGCCTCTAGAGCTCTGATCCCTTTGAAACAAGTCACCCTACCCTGTTGTGAGGTATGTAGAAATAGACATCACCAAGGTGAGTGTTACTACATGCAAAAATATGTTCATACAACCACAAATTTTTATTGCACGTTCTATAAGTCTGTGGGACATGATGATAAAGATTGTAGAGATTACAATCTTATGCATGAAAGGTCAAGGGATATATACAAAATTCAAGGTGAAGTACAGCAAGAAGGAAGCACTGCGCAATATAACTCCCTTGGGAGAGGAAACTTCAACCCTTATGGTGGATTCCAAGGAAGAGGAAGAGGAGGAGGTATGGGTTGAGGTAGAGGACAAAAAATATGTTATAACTGTGCACATCCAGGACACTTAGCAAGGGACTATCATAACCCGTGTACCACTTGCATCTATTGCAACTCATTCGATCATGTTATCGAGGAATGTCCATCATTGCTAGTTAAACTTCAGAAGAGATGGGGACCTTAGCAGAACCCGAAAATACAAATAATTAAAGAAGAACCTCACGGAGCAGATCCCAGAGTCATTTTTATCACTAGAGGAGGTGTTGTTATAGGAGAGGATAGAATGACCCAAGGAAAGACTACAGAAGAACCAGGAGTCAGGAAAGCTGCAGAGAAGACACAAACTTTTGATGCAAATAAAGAAAGACAAATATTCAAGGAGTAAAGACAATAATTTGGGAGAGACCAAGGTTCTTCATCGAAGACACAAACAGAAGTAAGAGAATGTGGAATGCCTATAGCATTTGATCAGTCTGCTTCACTCGGAGATGGAAAAGAGGCAAGTAAACTTGTCAGTTTCTTGTATACGTTTATAGAGCTGATTAAATATGAGAAAGCTATACAATAATTGCAAAATTTGGTCAGACAGTATGATGTAGGAAGGGTATATCCTTTACTGAATAAAGTATTACATCAACTATCCAAGAAGAGAAGGAAAAATAAGGAACTACACCTGAATTCTCAGATTGGAGAATATGATATAGACTATGTGGTCCTCGACTTAGGGTCAGAGGTCAATGTCATGACGAAGAAAACCTAGGCACTAATGGGAAAACCTAAGTTGATCTATTCCACTATCAGGCTGATGATGGCTAACCAGCAAGTAGTAAGCCCCTTTGGCATATTAGAACATGTCCCTGTGGACATCGACGGAGTGAGGACGTTTGTAGACTTCGAAGTGATTGAGATAGTTGATGATAGTTGTCCTTACCCTGTGCTATTAGGAATTGATTGGGATTTCAATAATTCCACTATGATCTATTTAAATAAAAGACGAATGATGTTTGAAAGATATGGCCTTAGGGTCATCGCACCTTTAGATCCCAATGAAGGTTAGCGATAAAAAAATCCCATCAGAAAAGAAGACCGTGCATATGAACTGGAAAACATATACAAATTAACAGCCAGATAGTAGGACTACATTAATCCTATGGAGGATGGGAATTTGAGTTGTCAAAGAGACAGTGCATGATCATCAGACTCAGAAGAAGAACTAGAGAAATGGAAGAAAAAAATGTACAAAGTATCCACAAGGAGATGTGCTAGATTAACAAGATAAGTTCATTGGACCGACACCAAAGTAAGTAACTTACCCACCTTTGATGGTCTGAATCTGTTAGAAACCTTCTTTTCGGACTTTGAAGAAAGTGTACCAACACAACAAAGATTGTTGGCAATGGATGAGGCCTTGAAATCCACACTAGCAGGATGGTGGGGGACACACAAAAACAACATTATAGAATGGGTACAATGTCGTACTCTGATGACAGCGCAGTTCTCGGCACAAGTAGAAGGCTACAAAGTTAGGCACACAAGTCAAAGTTGCCTGAAGGACCATGTGTGAAGTTGCAAGGAATCCTAGAGAAGCATTCCTCAAGAGAAGTGGGTGCACAAATTCATTAACACACTGGACACAACTCCTATCAACTGGTACCTACAAATAGAGCTCTGCCTCATCACTGCAGATTGGGAAGGTGTGACTCAAAACTTTGTCACTACCTTTTTATTCGAAATCCAATATCCTACAGTAGATCAAGTATTACAGGTCACAAGACAAAAATTATTCGAGGAGGCATCTAGCCTCCCTTTAGAACAAAAAGAGGACGAATGGATTGTTCCTCTCTAGAAACTACAAGGCTATTATAACATCAATGTTGATAAAGACGATGATCCTAGGAAGGTGAACATCATAGAAACAGAAGGTCAGATAGATTTCGAAGGACTAGGAGTCGAGCTACCATTTATTGGACAGTCGATCAAGATCAAGAAGGTCAATATTGGAACAGAGAAAACACTAAAGCTTGCA
The DNA here is from genome assembly GCA_032191745.1 of Picea mariana. Taxonomy (NCBI): domain Eukaryota; kingdom Viridiplantae; phylum Streptophyta; class Pinopsida; order Pinales; family Pinaceae; genus Picea; species Picea mariana. The sequence goes on from JASDQU010884535.1 coordinate 16,460, forward strand.
AATGTTGGAGATTATTAGGATGTTGCCACTATTGACAAGATCACCGAATTACTGCATGAATATCAGGACTTGTTTCCAACCAAGTTCATTGATATGAAGGGCATTAAAGGGCCTATGGGAGAGATGAGGATCCCTTTGAAACCAAATGAAATACCATTCAAACAAAGACCCTACATATTGAACCCTAAATATAATGAGAAAGTGAAGATTGAGCTCGATGAAATGCTGGAAGCAGGGATTATAGAACCTGTTGAAGAATCAGAATGGATTAGTCGTATGGTGGTACAAGACAAGAAGACAGAAGAGATCAGGATCTGCATAGATCTCAAGAAGCTAAACGATGTCTGTTTCCATAACCCCTTCCCTACGCCATTCACTAACGAAGTGTTAGATAATGTAGGAGGCCAGGAGGTATATTCTTTTATAGATGGATTCTCAGGATACCATCAGATCCGGATTGCCAAGGAAGATTACCATAAGACCACCTTTGCCATGGAATGGGGATCCTACCAATATACAGTAATGTCATTCGGATTGAAGAATTCCCCAGCCATATTTTCCATGGTGGTGGTCGAAGCATTCAAGGAGTTTCTACATAAGTTTCTAGAAGCATACTTTGATGATTGGACTATTTTTAGTTTATTGAAAAATCATATCGAATGTTTAAGGCTAATGTTGGACAAGTGCAGGCAGTGTTAGATTTCTTTAAACCTGAAGAAGTGCATTTTCTTTTCACCATTTGGAGTGTTGTTAGGTCATATTGTATGCAAGCAGAGATTACTGGTAGATCCATCTAAAATTGCCATCATAGTTGATCTACCCCCTCCTACTTCACTCAAATAGTTGTGCACTGTGCTGGGACACACTGGATATTACAGGAAGTTCATTAAAGTCTATGCCCAAATTACATCACCCATGGAGAATCTTTTGAAGAAATACTATCAATTTCACTAGATAGAAGAATGCCAGTAGAACTTCAACATGCTGAAACAGAAAATGGTTACTGTGCCTATTATGGTGTTCCCAGATTGGAGTAAGGAATTTCATGTGCATGTCAATGCATATTCCATTGCATTAGGAGCTATGTTAGCATAACTAGGAATAGGAGATATTGACCACCTGTTAGCCTTTGCTAGCATGAAATTATCAACAGATGATATTAATTACACCACCACTGAGAGAGAAGGGTTAGCTATGGTCTATGCAATGTAGAAGTTCCACCACTACTTGCTGGGAGGACACTTTAAAATGTTTATTGATCACTCTACGCTGAAATACCTAGTCAACAAGACAACGTTGGGGGGGGGAATATTTTGATGGCTTCTGCTATTTCAGGAATATGATTTTGAGATTGTGGTTAAGCCAGGAAGAATGAACAAAGGTCCTGACCACATGTCAAGGTTGGAACATGGAGAAGAGCCTACTAGTTTGGAAGATACACTATCGGATGCACAATTTCTATCCATTAGAAATATTGATGACCACTTTGTAGAGATAGTCCAGTTCCTGTCAACAGGACTTGCACCTAGTGAATATACAATCACCTAGAAGAAACAGCTAGTAGTGAGCATTGTAGACTTTTCACTTATAGCTGGACATCTATACAAGATGGGACCTAATGAGATACTGAGGAGATGTGTTATGGAAGCAAAGAGACCATTGATCCTCACTGAATCTCATGAAGGCATTGTAGGAGGACACTACATAGGAAAAGAAACTGTGCAAAAGATTCTTAGGGCTGGCCTTCGGTGGCCTACTCTACACAGAGATGCTAAGGACTATTACAGAGCCTGCGATGTATGCCAAAGAGTTGGGAAACTATCTAGAAGAGATGAAATTCCATTAGCACCATAGTTTACCCTACAATCATTTGAGAAGTGGTCCATTGACTTCGTGGGACCTATTAACCCACCAAGGAAGCACATAGGAGCAAGGTACATATTCACTGCAACAGAGTACCTGACTAGATGGACTGAAGCAATAGAAGTTAAGGACTATAGTGCCACTACAGCCGCATGCTTCATATTTGATGATATCATAACCAGTTTTAGATGCCCGAAAATCCTTATGAGCGATCAAGGCACACACTTCATCAATAAAATGATTGAAGCCTTGACTAAGGAATTTGTAGTCCACCATCAGAAGAGCACACCTTACCATCCACAATAAATTAGGATAGTTGAAGCATTCAACAAGATCTTGGAGACAACGCTAATGAAGATTTGTAGTGTGAACAAGGATGAATGGGATTTAAGAGTACCAGCAATACTTTGGGCCTATAGAACCACTTGGAAGAAACTCACAATGCAAACCCTTTTTAAGTTGGTGTATGGTCTCGAAGTCATTGTCCCAATGGAATATTTGGTACCAAGCTTAAGAATTGTTGCCTTTACATATATGGATGACACTGGTGATGTTCAAGAAAGGCTTGAACAGTTGGTCAAACTAGAAGAAGATAGATTTATGGAAGGATTTCATCAACAGGTTCAGAAGGAAAGAGAGAAGTTCTACCACGACATACACATCAAGAAGAAGGTATTTAAGAAAGGTGATCTGGTACTAGTATATGGCAGTAAGTTCATGAAGTATCCTGGGAAGTTCAGAATGCATTCGCTTGGGCCATATGAAGTTGCCTATGTTACAGAAGGAGGAGATGCGCAGCTAAAGACTTTGAATGGAGAATGGAAGGAAGGTTTGGTGAACGGGAGCTAGTTGAAATTGTATTATGAAAACTAGTTGCCTCATAACTCTCAGTAAAAGCATGAGGAAAAGGGTCTAGGTACCAGGTGCATTTGAAACTGGGTACCAGACACAGAAAAGAAAGCCTGCAAAAGGATGGAAGGTAGGACTAAAACTAAAATCAAAGGCTACCCTGCGCAGTCCGAAGTCGAAGCAAAATAGGAAGTTGAGATCTGAAGTGCCTCGAGATGATTCACAGGTGAGTGTTGGGGGCCTGTTGGCCCTTGGTTATAGAAGCGAGTGAAGATCAAGGAAGAAGAGGAAAAACGTGAACTGTGTGGAAGAAACAGTGACTCTTACTGGGTCGAAGCAAGCAGAAGAAAAGAAAAGATGGAGCGAAGTAAGAGAAAGAGAGACGTTGGATGAGGAGATCGAGGATGACAAGTTAGCAAGGAAGACAGATTGTGGACAACTCAGCAAGCGAAAAAATCCACCATTGGATGCTTTGGAGCACCACGCGAGAAGGAAGTAAAGACAGGCTGATAAAGACCTGAAAATGTGGGTTAAGTTGACCTAGGGTTTTAGACACCTAGGGTTTTCATATCTAGGGTTTTGACACTTAGGTCTTAACCTAAGGGTGTCTGAGAGATATTGTAATGTATAAATAGAGGTCTAAAGGACCTGGGATGGATTGGTGCTAAGTTGGTATTATCGTTGAGGTTGTCTTTTGTTGTTGTAGGATCGAGTAAGTAATATTCTGTGAGAAAGAAGTGTTGAGTGTGAGAGCCTTCTAGTATTGTAATATCTTCAGTTGGGTGCGAAGATCAACCCTGAAACTGGGTGCATAGGGAGAGGAGAGACAGAGAGGAGAAGAAAGAAGATATTCTAGCTGAGAGCACAGACAAGAACTATATGATTCATCTTAATATACTATAAATCACAGTTATGTGGACGTAGCCCTAGAGAGAGGGTGAACCACGTATATCTTGTGTTGTGTGTGTTATTGATGCTCTATTCTTTTCCATTTGATATACTGCTATCTACATTACTATGTTAGATCTGATAGATAGTTGAGCAGAGTAGATCTGAACTGGTAAGTGATATATAAATGTTGTGATGTTCTTGTATTCGATCCACTTGATATCCCCTTTGGTTGTAGACATCTCTGTCCTGCAACCCCCTCATAGCTACTTCAGGTGAGACTGCATCTACTTCACATGTGTTGCCGAAAGGGACGATAGATAAGGCTTGTTGGTGCGCTCTTAGAGCTGAGCCTCGGGTATGCCCCTGTGCCAACAAGTATCGTGGATTTAATTTTTTATTTTTTACATAAATAAAAACAGACTTTGTATCAAATCTCATCATGGAGCCAAGAGTCCTGGGGAAGCTAGATCATTGGACTACAATTGTTGGATCAGATGCGAACTTTTGGTATCGTGTAGCCATTCCTGGTGAATGGATTGGAGCCAATCTGATACAATGAAGGAAAGAGAAAAAATGGATCCATCATCTTCATATTTTCGGGAAAGTGCATCTGCAACCACATTGTCTTTTCCTTTCTTGTAAATGATCTCATAATCGTATCCAAAGAGATTATTCACCCATTTTTCTTGCTCTGAGGAGGAAATGCGTTGTTCCATAAAATACTTGAGGCTTTGATGGTCTATCTTAATTTGGAATCATTTCCACAGTAGGTAAGGGTGCCACAGATAAACGACATGTAGAATAGCCAACATTTCCTTTTCATAGATTAATTTTCCTAGATTTATTTCAGACAGTTGCTTGCTAGTAAGGGCCAAAGTCCAACCCTCTTGCATAAGGACAGCAACAATTCATTTCCCTGAAGAATCACATTCGAAGATAAAGGTCTTTGTGAAATCAGGAAGGGTCGGGACTGGAGTGGTGCACATGGCCATGTTCAAGGTTTGAAAAGCTTGAGAAACTGTCGAAGTCCAAGTGAAAGAGTTATTTTTTAGGACTACAGTGAGAGGTGTTGCAATATTTCCAGAATTCTTAACAAACTTGTGATAATAACCTGTTAAGCCCAGAAATCCACGCAAGCCTTTGAGATTATTTGGGTGAGGCCAGTCTTGCATAGATTCAATCTTTTTAGGATCCACCCTGACGCCATCATTTCCAACTAGATGACCCAAGTACTCGACTTCTGAGGCGCCAAAATCACATTTAGATTGTTTCAGGAAAAGTTGGTGCTGAGAGAGTAGATGGAGAACTTGATCCACATGAGAAAGA
>JASDQU010884535.1:26585-47603 GCA_032191745.1 Picea mariana
CACCCAAATTTTATTTTATTTGACACCCATACAATGTAATTAAAATTTTGGAAGGTCCTCCTTCCTCAATGAAAGTTCCATTGTCTTCTCTTTATGAAAACATGCATTTCCTCGAAGAAATTTCATGCAATGTGCTAACTATGAGCACCTTTATTCCCATAGAACCAGTCCCCATGACTACAGTCTAACGCAGAGTGCTAAACTCTATCTTCCTTGACTGGCCTAGAGGAACTATGTGTCCTCTCCATGTGACTGAGAGTTGTGACCTCATCTCTATTATTTTTAGGCGCTATCCTTTCAGTTCCTGTATCCAAGCGCTATGATCTTGGCTTAATCTCTTGTCTACAAATAAATGGTGTAGATATGTATTCCCCCAGATCCAACGACGGCAAGTGATTGCAGAACCTCAACTAGATTGCAGTTAACTCTCCTCCTGATCTCTGTAATTAACACGGGCGGTTCGATCTACGATCGGATCCCAAACTAAAAACAATGCTATATTGGGTTTAAATTATGATTACAGGTCTCGATGTTAACCCGTGTTCATATGCAATCTCTACAATGATCATGGGTCGTCGATATTAGCCCTCGATCAATTTTAAACCAAACGATTTCCAAATAATAATAATTCCAACACAAAAGTGTTTGACAAAGAATTCAAAGCTTTGATTTTCTAAATTCAACCATAGAACCCAATCACAATACGAGTTTATGTGGCATTAACGCATGGGTTCCTTGCAGGCTCACTTTTGATCGTTCATTGATTAGCGTTTCACAACGATTGTGGAACCCCAATATTCTCGCTCTTTAGCGGAGATTTCAACCTCTATAATCTGAAAAGTGCTCTCCTGACTCTTTTAAACGGGGTCATTGATACTCCACCCCAACGATATCAATGGTGTTGGTTGATTGTGGAGCTTGAACTAGTACATCCATTAATTTTGCCTTTGTGTTCCACAATGATCCCTGACCGTCGATCTAACCGAACAAATGGTGTTTGATCCATTAACTTCAGTGTATATTGAAGTTGATCTGATGACTGAGATCGGTTTTCTCTTTGATGAATAGCTTGCATTCATCTTCTCTATCGAGTCCTTGATTAACTTGATTCGATCATGGTTTTCTTCCTGAATCATACTCTACTTGGGTATCCATGGCATACAACTGCCTTTCAAAATTTTGTGCATAATATTAAGGCAATAAAACATTTTCAGAGATGTCCTACCATATCTTTATGCACTTCATCACATTATCCTTAATGTTTCCATGAGTGTAACTCAAACAAATCTCGATTGTTTCTACAACAATACAACCATCATCATTATTCTATCAAAACCTTTTACTTTCATCAACATACCATCTTTCTCATCCCAGAGAAAACATAATACTCAGCAAGAAAATAATTGAGGGCTCTCCCCTTCTTCCAATTCTTTCTACACCGCCTAGGACTTTTCAGCCTAGTTGAGTTATCTCTAAGGCCTCACTGCATTTTCTTAATCATGGCTTCAACCAATCCTATTAATTCAAACATACTCATTTATTCATTTAATCATACTCAAGGGGTTTATTTTCCTTCTACCAGTTGTACTAGTTTCCACAATTTCTCTTTTAATCCTACGACTCTGTTACACAATTCAGGGTTCTTAGGGTGAGAAAAGTGTTCCTCCTTTTCTCCCCCTTTACTTATGCAATCTATTTCTTATTGTGATATTTCTACTCTTTTCTTGAGTAGCCTTGGTTAGGCTCATCCTAACTCTTAGGATACATCAGCATGCTTTAATAGAAAATCCTTTTTTCCATAATGAATCATGAACCTGGGCATCTTGCACATTACCATTCTGTTATCAAAATGGTCAAGATTCATTACTAGTCTTCTATTCATTACATGATGTTTTTCAAAATGTAATCCAGGATTCTTATATATATATGTGTGTGTGTGTGTGTGTGTGTGTGTTTGTGTGTGTGTGTGTGTGTGTGTGTGTGTACTTGTAGCTCGTTGTTTAATTCTCAGCAGTCAATAAGGTTGTGACTTTGTTCTCCTGGTAGATTCTTCACATAGTTCCTCCACAGGGAACTCCTTCAGCATGCAACTTCCTTATTGCATATCCTTCACTATCTGTGATAGCCTCAACCTTGATTTTTCTTTAGCTGGGCAACAAATATTTCATGAGGAATATAAACATGAATCTTTGTCATGTGTCCAAATTATGTATCCACACATATTATGGTTTTGTTAACTTACATCCATGATGTGCTTAACCATATGCATAATCATAAGCATGTGTGTAGTTGGCATAGGTAAATTTCAAAACCCACCGAAATATCTATTTTAAAATCAGTGAACTCATGGTTGTTCACAATCATTCTCATGTGACCATCAAAGGAAGAATCATTCAAAGCTATCATTCAAAGAATAACTTTTGTGACTCTTCAAAATGGAGTCAACCATGCATCCATGGTATTCAATCAATCTTGGCAAGTGCAATTATTGCCTTACATATCACTCATCAAGGAAACCATATTGTTCCTTTAGTTAATATTTATCCTTACATCATGCATGTGCATCACTTGCACATTAATATATTAATATCAGTCTTCATGTCAAGAAGCCTCACAATGCATTAACCCATTCATTCAAACACATACAAACCTAGCCAAACATTCATCATGCAAGCTCATTGCTTGCACCCTTTCCATCTCATACATGCACATGGACATATCAAACTTCCAGATCCTCCTCCAAGGATATTTCTTCCATCCTTATGACAAGTCTCATAGGGACACTCAACACTAAGCTTCCCTCTTAGTTGAGAGCATGCAGTCATTCACAAGATATCCACCTATCATTTTAATAGACATAGTCATATCTATGTTTCCCTTTCTATGCGATAACAACTAGCAAAAAAAAACTCTTGCCTCAAATTTCATGAAAACATTTCCCACTCATAAATACAGTCTGGGAAATTATAACCATGCCCAAGGTGATAAAACAACCAATCTATCTTCCAACTGGTCTTGATCAGCAAACCTTCTGATCAAGGAAATCCTTTTCTAGATTCCCTTCACTAGGGTGCAACTATATCTATATGGCTACCATCCACCACTAGATGTCAATCTGACCCATTGTGCTTCTATAAGTGCCCCAATACTTCCTTTACCACATTCAGGATCAACATTTAACCAACTATTTTACCTCAATTATAATAAATTTTTAATGTCTAATAACATTTGGACTATTCCCTTCAAGCCCAAATGCAATTTCAAGTTATGTTTCTTACTAAGTATTCTAGTTCATAAATCCAAAGTATCTTTAGGTAAAAAACATTCTTAACCATTACACCTAGAATTCTTCCTTCTGTTCAACAACAATCAGGGACGGAGGCCACTCTCCTCCTCCCACCAGAATTCTGGAAGATTAGTTTCCTATCCACCAAGCAAGGGAGAATTTTTTTATTTCTCACTCAATCACTCTATATTTATACAACTTTGTTTATTATCTTGATTAGAAAAAACCCTGCCCAACAATTCTTGTACACAAAAACAAAATTTTTATCTCAGTTCCCTTCGAAACCCAAGATTTGTGCATGATCTCCCTTTTCATAGAATGGTCACCATACTCATTCCTCTGATTGTGAGGGATTATACACATATACAAGGTTTATCCCTTCATTAAAGCAATAATTAGTGCCCATCAGCATAATCCCACTCCTATGGGATCGGCTATCATTTCCCAAATAAATGATAGGATTCATTTTCCATAGACTAGCATGGTTCAATCTCATAGGGTAAAATCCCAACTGTATTTTAATATGCATCCTTCTACTCAAGGAATTTATGAAGAAAATTTATGTTTGGAACTAATAGTCTCCACAGGCTCATCTTAGCCTTGGTAACCAAATCTTATGACTATACAACATGTACAATTTCCTAGTGAAGTCAACTTCTTTATTTGGAAAAGCCAAAACATCTATAAACAGCAGCGGGTTTCATTCCTCTCTCTGGTAGAGGTTTGACTAAACCTCTTAGGAATGTGGTAAGATAGGGTGTTGCCCCTTAAATTCCTCCAAAAATATTTTCATATGACTCGTGCATGATCCCAAGCAGGCCAAGTGTTGTTTCTGTGCTCTGATAATAATTTGTAACACACTCAACCCCTGAGTAACTTTCCTAGGGATGGGGTATAAAAATTCCTCTCTCCTTAAAATCACATATCCTCTATCTAAGGTCTTCATTGTCTTCTACTTACTCGTAGAATTCTAATGACTGCTACTAGGCTCAAATATGAGCTTTGGGTTACAATTTATGGATTTCCAAAGTTCTTCGAGCGTTCATAGGTTGAGGGCCACGTGGCGTCCACATGAATCCACCTCACATGTATTGTCTCCAGGTTCGTTCATCCACAGTGGAATTACATCCACCATCTGATCCCATGACTAGACTCAAGCTTCATGTAACACGTAGGCCAACAGGAAATTCAACACTTCGGCACTTCGGTGCTTTGGCGTTGAACACATCCTTACTGTCTATGCATGAGACCTTCCGAAGTCTCGAACTCCCGAAGTCCTATAAGCTTGCCACATGGTTCCTAACTTTGGGCCTTTTGGGTCCCTATATTATGCTACACCCCAAATCCTCTGGAGTCTTGAAGTCCTAGAATCCTAGAGTTCGCTACACCCCAAACTCTCCAGAGTCCCAAAGTCCCAGACTCTCGGAGTTCCGGTCACTTCACCAACCACTTTGACTAGGTGGGCACGTACCAAGGGCTTACACGTAGAAGGGTCAGGGGTGACACATGTCACGTTCCAATAGGTATATAAGGTCTACAAAAATCACAGATTGAGTTAACATGTGGCACATCAATCGTGGTTCCACATCCCCCTGGTGACGTTGTCTTGCCATGTCATACCAGACTGATAGCCTTCTTTTGAGCACTCAATACAACCTAAAAATTCTTATCAAAGTTTGTCACTTTTTGGGTACCACTTGTTTTCTTCACTGTCTGACTCGATTTCATTTTGGGAAATGGTTTATCTTTGTTTTTTTCATGTCTCTTATCACCTAGTCAGTTTTGTTTGTACTTGTGAAACCTCATGTCTAATATACCTTAACACCCGAATTAAGAATCGACAACTAAACACTACACCTAACGTGATTAGGTTTGGCATCAGAAAGAATTCAAGTAAGTAAAGGAAGCACATGAAGACAACAGTAATCGGGCACCGATTCTCATCAGTGTCAGTAGAAGGCAGTTTTGGGTTTTCATAATTTATTCACATAAAGGTTTGAGAGATAGCCGATCCCCTTCAGTATCGGAAAAATATGAGAAAGACAGACATTAACAAAGGACATAAAGAAATATTCGATAGTCGATGCCCGATGCACTTTATCAGGATCAGGTAAATCCAGAAATATCACAAAAACCATTTCGACAGCGATAAATTTATCTTCGATCACTGATCCCTGATGCGTTTTTTACATCGAGACTTTTTTGAGGGAGTCGATTCAAGAGCACTTGGGTAGGTTTATCATGATCACTAATCCTTGATGATTTTCAGTGTCAACAAGTCAAGTTTGGGTTTTAGAAATGTATGGCTTAAATAAATTCTTGACTCTGACTGAAACGAGAAAATGAAGTCACTGGTCTCGAATGCCACGTGTATTTACTATGTAAGAGGATCGTATGGTCTGGTTTTATCCCAAGTCATTTTGGTTCCCTAGGTCCTAGTCACACCTCCTAATCATCTTTTCCATGTCATCTTTGTATGGCAAGATCGATCGGCGTCAGAGATTTTGCAGGAGGATATCAATGAAAATGTTCACATCACAATCCCCACCCCCGATCCACCAACTGAAAGAGAGGAACGATGGGATGTTTGTGGCATAAGATACGATCAGATTTTGGACATTTAATGAACTAGTTAATGCTCGATCCTGCATTAGTTGCTACCCTGTGTGCCAATTAGACAACAACATTTTGAAATCTCCGATAGACCACATTACCTCCTGTGCCTCTGTCGTCAACCCATGATGAATTTAAGTTTAAACATCTTTGAATATCTAGCGGCAGATTTGTTGAAATTTCACTCATAACCCAAATTGAATGATTAATGTGATACGGTAATGTCATCCTTATTTAAATCTCTAGAATCATTTTGAACAAATTCATTATGTGTGTAAGTTGAATTCCATAGCGTCCAAAGGAGAAAAGTGAGTAAATCGAAACTGTACTGACCCTTTTCATTATCAAAACCAGGTTTAACAAGCTTCAGAGGTATGTATCCAAGTCTGTCTATTCATTGGTTATAATTTATATATGCACACCCAATTTTATTGCACAATCTCTAAACTATGTTATAGTTGCAGTTAATATGTCATCGAGAAATCCAACCACCAGATGCTCATCAAGAGAACCAAAGTTGAAATAATATGAGATAGGTGAAGGCTCTTATCTGGGGACCGCAAGGCAATTGGACTATGCCCCTAAGGTGGATCTTGTCGTCAAAACAACAACAAATAAATATTTTGTCTAGCCTCCGGCCTTTGGTGATATAGAGGAAAGAACTGGATCTAAGGTAGCGCTCTCGCAGTGGTGTTTTCTCTTCAACAGAATTAGACGAGAAGAGTACCCAGAGTATATCCCACACAATGACCCGAACGTAAGGGCACTCAATGACCAAGTGTTCCCCAACATCTGACGATCGTATTTACACATGGTGGCAAGCAAATCCCCCATTTTCCCCTGCATAGAGGTTCTGAAATGGCTCATTGACCATATGGACAGAAATAAGTGCTTGATCAATGATGGTAATGGTGGATGCATTGGATTTTTCCTCCCGATAGAAGTTCAAAAATAATACAACCTCAGGGACCCTGAGGAGGGGCTCAACACGGACTTCGTGGTGAAGTTCTATGAATTCCATGACACCATCCAATTGATGGATTCATGGTGAAAGGAGGACAATAATTTCACTAACCGAAGTAATGGATCGTACAGAACAATCAACCTAAGGGATCCATACATATATTTGATGGCTCTCATATGTCGTCTATATGGAGAAAAGGATTGCTCCAAGTTTTCGGAAGCATGGATGCATTTGGCGTACATAGTGGCGATTGTCGAGAGTAGCTTCAATTGGGGAGAAATAATATAAAAACAATTGAGCATCTGTGTACATCAGGCTCAGATGCTGAAGGAAAGCGATGCACCCACTTTCTACATGGCCTCGTACCTGCTCGACTTCATGTGCGCAAGGAATGTCTTCACTGACATGAATCTAAGTTGGCATCTTTCGGAGCTCCTGGTTTACTTCTACTTCATCATACTATGGGAGAACAAGTAAAATAATTCTTATGCACTCAACTGCGATGAATTCATCGCTCGCATTTATTTTCTTATTTTTAAGAAGGAATGCCCAAGACTATCTACAGTAGCCAAGAAAATGATAGCAAAGATAAGACATTGGTATTTAGAGGAACACTCAACCTACATCAGAGTGTTCTGGTCCACCAGAGCACCACATATCCTACCCGCTCATGTCCCAGACTAGATCGTTGTGGGAGAAATTTGTTATCAGACCATCCTGTAGGGTTATAACGCCACATTGGTCAAAGACAAGAAATGGACTTTCATACCCTACGGTTTTCATATAGTGTTTTATCTGGTGAAAGATACTGCTCAAGACAAACTATAAGGGTTGAGACAACTTGAATTCAGGTTCCCAACAGTCTTATTCTGCAAGAACGACCCTAAAGGCCTGGTCCTCCAACATGCTTTGCAAGTATCATCATGATGGCCATATGCTCATGATAAGTTTGAGGATGAAATTTTAACCGAGAGTGCCTAGGATTGGGATGAGGTGGTGAAGAGAATGGCCAACCCAAACATGACCAGGTTCAAGGCCATGAGCATGGACGAATAGGTGGAAACGATAGAGTAGTCAACTCAAGAAGCTCTCAGGGCCAAGGAAGAAATCAGAGTAGTAGAGACAACAAAGGCACAGAGAAGGCGATTAATCTTAATACAATGGGAACAAAGGATCATCGATCAGTTGCAAAATGACCCCAACCTGATAGAAATTACAAGGATCCTGGTCGATGAACCAGTCAAAAGCCAAGGAGAACCAAGTGGCCCAGATCTGATACATATTGAAGAAACCACCAGGTCAGAAAACCTTGAAGCTCCATCACCACATGTCGGATCACCAGGGGAATTTTTGGCTCACCCTGAGATATCGAGGACATCATGAAGGAAAATTATACCAAATCCCTTGTTCAATTTAATTACCATCTACGATGATGAGGAGAGTTTGAAGGTGTCCCTAGTCACTCCGGTGTAAATTACAAAGGAGAAAGAACCTAATAAAGAATCCACCCCGAGTCGTGATGCTCCAAGTCAGAGTCGTCTGCAGAATAAGAATAAGGTAGAAAGTGCCTTGGAAACTAAGCCACTCAACATACCAGGAACCCCAATGGACATCTCGAGGGATGAGCTAGGATCGGGTGAACAAGGAGAAGAAATTCCAGAGTAGGAAATCTACATCTCAACATCTTATTATCAAGTAAGTACCAAACCTTCCCTTGATTCCTTAGTTTTGGACAGTACCTTACCACCCAATGAGAAAAAACCATAGGTCGAGCCATCGAGACATACAGAAGAGATTCAAGAACCCAGTCTTGAACAGATATACACCATTGGGATCCTGGGAAACACTCTTACTTGAGGAAAAAAAAAAATCCTTGAACCGGTGGATGAGGTTGCCGATATACAAGCAATCACCTATGACCAAAAGAGGAAATCCATTGTGAAGAGAACAACTAAGAAAAGGAGGCTTACTTTGGACAGTTCGATCCTCATCACCATAGAGGATAAATTGATCAGCACAGAGCATGCCAAGATGTCTAAAATTATTGGTGCAGTGATGGCGATTACAGATGCCACCCTAGATAGAGAAAGGAAATATGAAGAGGAGTTGGTCACTGCGCTAAAGGAGATGGAGCATCTGCGCCATTTGGAGAAATATTATTAGGACTACACACAGGTCACGGTATTTTTAAGAAGTAAATTCCAAGATGCCTACAGCAGATTCACAAATGAACGACACCTTTTTACTGCAGGGATAACCGACTTCCAAGAAGATACTCTTATGGCACTAGTGACATGCAAAGATGTGGAAATATTGTACGAGAAGGCCCACCAAGAAGTGGAAAGAATTGATTACATCAGCATGGTTCAAAAGGGTCAAGACACTGAAGAGAACGACATTCGGGTGTTGAGGGAAAACAACATAGATTGGATAAGGAAAGAAGCCAAATACTGGGTGAAAATGGCCCAAGAACCTCAATAGGAGATTCAAGAGAAATGGGTTGATTGCAAAAGAATCTAGGTCAAGATTAATCAGGAGATGAAAGACATTGGTCTCCCAGAATTCGGCTCACCTGAGGACTTTGTTGACTTGCATGACATAGTCAAACAACATGCAGAACAACACTCAATGTGGACTGTGGAGATATCAAAGGTGGTGAACATGGCACCAGGACAAGTATAGCAGTTCATGGAGGACCAGATCAAGGCTCGATTAGTATTACAGTAGTTAAGGGTCAAAATAGTCAAGTATCAGGCACGAGCAGTAGAAGTAAAGGAGATCCTTCTGACCCCAATGGACCAACACAGATTCCCATATGCCAACATATCCGAGGAACTCTTTGTCAAATGGTCATAATATGAGAAGATTCATCCACTTCAGTGAAAATATTCGATGACTCTTAGAAGACAGAGAGTTGGGAGCACCATGTGGCGATGTTTTTTTTTACTTATCTTTCACTTTTGATAGTTATTTTTAGTTAATGGTTTGTTTTAAATAAGAGGATCGACCTTTTATAAGAGGTTGATGGTTTTTGGAAAAGACCCTCATTTTTGGAATTGTAAAGCACTATTTCGAAACTACCTTAATTGAGAAGTCATGTTTAGGATAAGAGAAAAATTTATGTTTTACATCAAAGGCATGTGTTATTGGATCATAAGGAGGAATTACTTCTGACTTTATCTCATGAATGGATGTTGTAATGAGTAAGAGTTTCTGAATCTATTAACAAGTTAGTTGATTCAATATTTTTATATTTCTTGTCTCTAATGATGGAAATAAAATCGTTGTGTTAATGTGTGATTAATGGTTAGGTACCATCATTTTATTGCATGTATGTTTTCTTTCGATAATTGTATCTTAGTCAATAATTAAAATACCATCAAGTTGATGTATTAGTACTAGGCTTGTCACAGGTATGAAAATCTTTATCTGCATGTTGGAGCATGAGGGTTATCCCAAGCTCATCCTTCTTCAGTAGTTAATATTTCCCCTTTTACCCAGCTAGTTTATACCATTACAGATATTTTAGCATACCCACCTAATATAAGAAAACATAAAAGAGAATGTTTAAAATGGAGGAATTTTCATAAGAATATATCATTTCAATCACTACGTAAAGCCCATCGATTATTTGGTCGGATTGACAGATCTGGAGAACCATTCCACTACCAAAGGCTGCAAATTCTAATTGGGCCTCGGTGGTGGGTTTGGTTCATGTTGTTGAGTTAAATGGATTTAGGACCCCTCAACACCTTCTAACATCCCTCAAATCTCATGGTCAAGATCTGGCCACATGGATCCATAGATCCACGGCTAAAGTTACTTCGCGACTCCGACCTTTAGGAGTTTTGTAATGAAAACTCCACTTTTCTCCCAGATTTTTTCAGTGCCGGGCTAACCATAGCCCATATCTAATGGTTGGGAAAACTCCTGAAGCATCCTCGAATCGATGGCTCTCGCTACTTCGGGCTTCAGATCTTCTCGACACACCACCCCTCAAATTCCCCGGAGTGTTCAGTCTCCAGACTAAAGGATCTAGCGCCACGTGTCCCCTGTATATCGACGAATGAGAGGGATACCGAAGGATCCTTAGATTCATAGTCCACATTGCTTCACGACTCCATCCTTCAGGGGTTTTTTCATTAGAACACCCCTATCATCTCGAAGCAGTCAACGTCGGGCTAACCACATCATAGATCTAATGGTTTGGATAGTTCCTGTGCATCCTTAGATCTATGGCCCAGATTAACTTTGGGCTCTGGGAATTTGGAGGATCCCTCTCCCTTACAACGAATACCAAATTTATTCAAACTCATGAAGAATGAAGGAGTCGAGGATTTAAAACCTACGCTCCTTCTCCAAATCCAATGATCGTGATAAAATTTGGGTCCTCTCGAATGGATCTCGTTCGCTTGTCTTTCCAAACGAAAGGATCTTCCCTTTCAAGACTTAAATCTCACTATCCTTCCCAAGTTTCATCAATTCTGAAGGACTTAGGCACTGGCATGCACTTTTCGCTCTTTCTCCTGACCTTAACAAACTCCCTTTTTCCCAGGAGACTCAAACAGTTGGGAGTAGCGACATGCATATGGGGAAACTATGTCCAAGGTTGACGAACTCACAGTTCATCTGCTTAAACTTGAGCCACTACAGGGCTCAAGCATTTACATATAAAAACCATATAGTTCCTTACTTACTTAACTATACAATCAAGCAAAGATAAAGGGATACAATCTAGCCATCAAGAAAACATGCACATCCCTGCAACATTCATAGGATATCCAACTTTGATCTACAGTTACAGTCCAATTACACAGGATAAGAGAATACTTATCTATTACAGGTTGCAGCCAACTAATTAGTTGTGGGTGTCTTCCTTTCCAACCAACCATAGCCTTAGAGGAATTTATCCTTAGCGCTCTTGCCACCCCCATGCCAAGCCATGATATCACTAGGGAATTTATGCCAATTCACAAAGGCCCTTTCTCTTTCATAGTTTTTGTGAGGTTTATCAGATGCTTCCTCAACATAAAGCTCCTGACCTTCTACTCAAGTCCCATTCTCCACTAGAGAGCTCCCTATGTTCTCTTCTCTTCCCTTTTTATTGTTTTCATGCCTTTCACGCACACCCTTCCTTGAGAAGGTTATCCTTCCTATCATGTTCCTTATGTCAGAAGGAAACTTGGGTCAGCCTAGGTCTGTAGGACCCTGTGGTACTTCGGGCTGACCTCCTACACCTAGACCATGCTTCCATTCATGGGGGGGTTTGATGGTTCAACCACCAATCCTTTATTCATTAACTAATTCATCCTTGGGAACTGGAGGAGGTTTTTTACCCTCAAGAAGGGAAATTTGGGGTCATTCGATATAATGAACCCTCTCTTATATTTTTCACATTCTTTCCTCTAGTGATATCATGTCCAGTGCTTTCAAGGATTCACCCCCACAGTTAGTTGTTTGCAATTCAAACAATAATACATTTACATTGTTCCCATTTCATAGCGTGGTGATTATGATTAATGATTAATTCCAAGTTGGGGAAAACAGGGGTGTTACAAATATTGATCACAACTCTAGGGTGTCTCGAATGTTTTGAGGGTTGACATCAATGACAACCAACTGTCCAACAATATCCACCTTTGGCATTGATGGAAACACCAATATTGATGGAAACACGCATTCTCCCCCTGTGACCATTACTCCTCATCAGTGTTTCTCTCGATGGTTCTCTCCCACTTTTACATCAATGGAAAAGGGTATCTCTCCTTGGGGTTTCTCCCCCTATCTTCATGCATTTGTTCTTTCTCTTCACATGTTTTTTTCCTCATGTTTATTTCCAAGTTCCTCTTCTCTTTTGACAACAAAGAGTGACTCCCCTTGAAAGTATATCTTCTTTGGATAGTCATTTTCTAACTTCATGCACTTGACTCTTTCTCTTCTGATCATTCTCTTTCTCTCCCTTTGACATCATGGGAAAAAGGATAACTCCCCTTGTCGATATGTATCCCCCTTTCTGCATGCTTGTAATATTTCTTTCTTGATCTCTTTCTTTGACGATTTCTCTCTCCTTGACTTCTCTACAAGTTGTAGAACAATATGATACTTCATGCATAATCTTCCTTTCCTATCTTATGGTGCTTCTTGTCCATTGGTGTTTCCTCTTGTAATTCTCTAACATATATAAAAAGAATTAAAAATTTCTTGAATTCAAATATTCATGACCTACCATGTTCATTATTTAGACATCAATGACCATAGTATTTATTAATGTCCATATGATGGTATATCTTATGTTGAATGCTTCTCTTTCCATGTTTTGTTATGTCTTTCACTGCTTGTATTCTTGTGACCAACTGATTTCACTTCTTCCAATTGTAAATATGCTCTTTCATATATCTGTCTAGACCTGCCAATGATCTCATAAATCCATCTTTGTCCATATTTCATAATCTATCCATAACTCTTTTACTCAATTGTCCTCGATGTTGAACTATATGTCATTGTATTATCATGAAGGATTCTCTATTGTAATTGATCATCATATATTCATGTTTCTCAAACTAAATAAAATATTTCCATTGATATGAAATACATCCTTGAACTTGTAATGAATATATCCCTACCTGGAAAGTTTTTCAATTATATTCCTCTGATATCTTCATGGGAACATTTCTTCTCAATCAATCAATCTGTCATTATTCACTTTTGATATCTGACTGATCTGAATGTGTCTCTACAAACACTTCAAATTGCTCAAAGGATGGTTCTTTGATCTGTAGTAACTACTACATAGAATCCCCCTGTTCAATATTCATATTTACTAGGATTCTCCAAGTCATATGGATCACAAACGTATCCTCTCTAATGCAGAGTAATCTTCCTCTTTGTTTGTGGAGACATCATTATTTTTATCCTCTTCCTGAATTATGACATTCCTTTCATCATATTCCTAGATTATAACATCTTCCTCTTCATCCTTCACCTAAATTTTGACACTGTTGGCACAGGGTCAGACCCAGGGTTCAACGCTTCAACAACTCACCAAAAAAACCCTAACTATCGGCCCTTTCAACAACACCTACGAAGCAGATGAAGTCTCACCCGAGGTAGAGGCAGTGGGGGTTGCGAGACTCGGGCATATACAACCTAGCTGGGACACTTAGCCAATAATATTCATTAGTATCTAACTCCTTTATTTACATTGCAGGTTAAAACCCTAATTATAGAACAACGCGGTAGCAAGCATATCTAACCATTCAGCACATAGCATCAAAGCAGATCTATCATTCATTTACATCATAAATCACTAAGCGTCAACTGGATCTATCATACATATAGACTAAGCAAACAAGTACATAACAACATGAACATCATAGCACAAAGCACATCGACACAGGATATACGTGGGTCACCCTAGTGTGGGGCTACATCCACCAACTCTTATTCTTCTTCTTTATTAGCTTCTTCCAATCTTCTTACATGCACAGAGCCACAATCCAACTCTACATAGGATAGGATATCTACGCACACCTCGCCAGATCCTCCTTCCTTGAGTTTAGTCCAAGCACAAATCCTTACACATTCTATGCACAAAGCACTACAAATCACTTGCACTTAGCTTTGCAAGTCTCAACATACAATATGCACAAAGCCTTCACAACTATTTTCACTTAGCACTCTGGCCTCTTCTTACATCGCCTAGACACTTATTTATACATTACAAAAGGGGACTAAACATGGGTAAGACCCATGGGCTGACATCCCAAACCCGTTACATAAACCCTAAATCTCGTAAAAGGGGGAGAGATCCCGTGATCTCTGTTTCTCCTGGGCGCTTCGTCTTCGACCAGCCTGTCAAAGTTCCAAAAATGGTCAAACACGACCAAGGTTTTCCAAAACTTGGTCGAGGGCCAACATGCCCCCAACACTCACCTATGACTCGTCCTAAGTCACTCTGATCTGGGAAATTTTTCTTCGAAGGCATCGAGATTAGATCAAGCTTCCTCAACTTTCTTCTTAGCCAGATCCTCCTGCTCGGAGAACTCTTGAATGACTTTCTCAGTGATAGGCCCTTCCAAGCGTTGTTCCACTCTGGTGACCACTTGTTCCAGCTGTGCACCTTGTCCCTCGATCTCTTCAAAAATTGTGCAAGCTTCATCCTGCACTAGCTGGAGTCTGTGGGTCACTTCCATGACTCTACTCTGAATGGTATTCACCTGTTGTTGAACTGCACACTGCTCCTACGATATTTTCATCTTTTCTACCACTGAAATCTATGTTAGTTGCCCTTGCACTGCTGATGTTTTTTGCTTCACCTCCCGGAGTTGTGCCTCCAATATCCTCAACTTCGGGTCTTCCGCAAGGCACTCATAGGTATGCGAACTTCGGTTACTGATATCCTTACATTCCAAGGCCAACGCCATGATTTTTTATACTACACCCCTGGCGGTTTCTTCTCTCTGATCATACACTTCCTGCGAAGTGCTCAACACTTCTTGCAGTTCTAGTTCTGCTACCCTTGCTTGAAGTTGTTGAATGGATTCAATGATCTTTTCCACTTGGTTGTCATTTGTCTCATATTCCATCTGTGCCAAGCCTATCACAGAGAGAATTTCTCTAGTTACTGCTTCTCTAACTCCAATCTGCTCCATGAGCAGTTGATATTTCTCTCTCTGGATCTGCACTCTGGCCTCTTGAAACTTCACTCGGAGGTCATCTTTCTCTTGCTGGGAAACTCAACGTTTCTCTAAGGCTTCCTCCTTTTCTTGTTTCAAGGCCTATGTGGCTTGTTATTTTTCTTCTTGTACTCGTTGAAGGAGAGCCTCTGTTGCATCTACTAATCTACGTAGTTGGGCAAGCTCATCTACCACTTCTATACCTTCTGATGACAATGGTGTTGTAGACATTGTGCGGCTTGAATAGAGGGCCTGTTGTACCCCTTTTAGCTCTGCCTCAATCCTATCATAGATTGTTTCTTTCTTTTCTTCATTCTGTTGCAAAATATCCTCCGAAGTGTCTACTACAACTGTGATGATAAGGTCAATATCATCCACTGTGAGCACGGTCTGTAACTAGGGATTATTGGCTTGTGACGTCTTCCACACTGAGGGTTTCTTCATAGAAACCTTTCTTTTCTTGTATGTCTTGGCCTCTGTAAGGGGATACTTAGGCGGTGTCACTTTTCCCTTATCTTGCTTGTATTCTTCCCCTTCCTCCTCTTGGTTTACTTCGTCACCTCCTCCTCCTCCAGGTGAGTAAACTGCAATTTTCTTTGATGCGTTGTTTATATCCTACACCTCTTCCTTCTTCTTTGTCTTCTTAGCACTGCTTGGTCCATAATATTCTTCTCGGGTGACCACAGGACTTCCGATAAGGTCTGGGTAGGAGAGCTCTGTCTGTTCAACTAGTATAAGGAATTCTACAGGCCATTCATTGGTTATTTCCTCCATATCTTTCTCGGTCAGTTTGTAATAGGAATGCATCTCTTCCTTGTTTTCTTCCCCGCGTGCAATGATATATATGAAGTTCTTGTCTACATGGAACTTTGCAAGTGGCCTAAACCTATGGAGTGTATTTGGTTTCATGCGAGGGAAGCATTCAATGGCCCTCTTCAGATACAAGTAATAGGTGTGGAAAACCGCATTTGACTACCATTTCTTCTCCATGTCGCTCGAATACCACAGGGTAGTGAACCTCGCGTCCAGGGGTTCGAACGGATCAACGCCAAGGAAGGTCACTCCCTCTGGCATATCCCAAGTGACAAAGGCAACGAGAATAAACAACCAGTTGAATTGAAACTTGTAGCCATGGTCCTGTGCTTCACAAAAATCCTGATCCAACTGGTTGACTAGGTAGCTCGCCCAGTTCATTTTCATCCCTTCAACGCACTTTCCTGCGAGGTCGACTATGAACCACATGACTTGCGTTGGTCTATTCTTCTTGACGAGCTTACCAGTGATCAACTGGAAAGCTAGGTGCATTGTGCCATATTCGATGGAGGCTACCTTATATCCCTACTTCCCCTTATTCACATCATCGTAGGTGTCTTTTATTCGTTGTGCTAGGGTGTGATCTGCAGCCTTCCCTGGGTAGAATTTTTGAGGGTCTGGTCCCTGCATGCTTAATTCAGTGATCATGTGGATTAGCGCTATATCCACAGTCATGCACCTATCTAACCATAGATAACCTCCATGGTAGCACGACAGGAGGAGTTTAACACACACGTTAAACTCTTAAAGTCTGCCGAAGTGGGGTATCTTCATGACTTTGAGGATGGTGGACCTCACAATCTCCTTAGTCCATGGCTTGGGGACTATCTTTGGCTTCTTCCCCATTGTCTTTGTCAAGTACTTATGTGGTGCGAGCAACGCATAATTCTTCTTGTCTCCCAGGATAAAGTCGATGATCTTAAGGTCAGGTATCATTCCTAGTTGCGTTCCCACTGCATGTATGCCCTTCGGGAGGTACACAATGATGAGGGTTTACTCGAAATATCTCAGAACGCTATCATGACTAACTGCACCAACCAGAGGCAGGATGTAGTCAGGCAGGACTGACGGGATGAGCTTCACGTTCACTGGGTCATCACGGTTCTTTCTTATTTTCTCTATCACAGTTTGGGATGGCCCATATTGACTGGATCATCATGCAATTGAGGGGGATGCTTGAAATCCTCCCATCGATGAGGCTTGTACTCCTGCGGACATGACCTTCTATGCCATAAGGTTGATCAATATTTCTTCTATGGACTTCTCTACTGCACTAAGGACACCCGACATGCATGCTCATGATCAAATGTCTCAGGTAGGCAAATTTACACTCAAAGTAAGTAAAATGGGTGGCGAGGTCTCAAAATCACAGTGTAGTGGTAATCAGTTCTCTATGGGCTTGGATAATCACAATTTGCAAAAGTGTCCCAGGTGAGGCATTCGACGGATTAAGTAAACAACATCGTAATGGACTCCTCCAATAGGAAGGAATGCCTTAATCAATACAATTCCATACGTTGTCACGTGGTCCTAACGGTCCAATGGTGATCTTTCTGGCTATAACTATGTTTCTAGCCGTTCTAGAGCATTGTTCTAATGGTCAAGATACCTCCAATGGTCATATAGCTTCTTCCTGGTGAAGTGTCAGTCTGCATTGTTCTGCTATTTCGATGAGGTTCAAGTTCTGCAAGCCTTCTTCCTACAAAGTCTTCACTGGAACCTCGTGCAATTTTTCTAGCTTTGCTTTCTTTTTGCTAATCTTTCTAGCCTTCTTTCCTATGATCTGTGTCGGTGGATCCTTCTTTCCATTTTTATTATTATCTTCTCTTAGCATAGTAACTTCTCATTTTTGAGGGTCGTTCAAAGGGTTTAAGTGGAATACCTCTTCTCTTAATACTTTAGGGGTTGGTGCTCTTCTCTCATGGATGGACAAGTTCTTTAAGACTTATTGAGTTATTTAAACCTCGATAGCTAGTTCTATAGCCCTTAGTTTCTTTGACTTGGCCTCTTGTTCTTCTATTAAGTATGCTATTATCCTAGCCATGAAATCCCTTAATTCTTACTCTTTTTTTTTGATAGCTTCCTCTTATTCTTTCCTTCGGATCTGATCTTTCCCAATCCATATCTTTCCCAATAAAAGTGCAAAAGAAGTGTTGTTCTCAACAAACTTAATGACCTTGAATTATTCTTTCGTCGATGATCCATGAGAAACCATAGGTACATGAGTAAATATTTCACATAGGTTTATCATCTTTCCTTTAAACAATCCTATTCCTCCCAATGAAGGAATCATAGTAGGTTTTCCCAAAATTTCCCAAGTACTTTCTATCATTATATTCACCTGCGTTTCCTCATCCAGAACACAGTCTATTTCGAAGTCTCCTATTATTATTTCTATGCACTCCTTATCTTTTAAGATCTCTGGTAAATTGATGTCTCTATGATCACTCAGGGTTTCTTTCATCTACAATAATATAGTCTCTGATTCTTTCTGTTGTTCTAGCATATCCTTAATCTATTGACCCTCTTCATGGTTTTTTTGTCTCATATTCATCTTTTCAACTTTAGCAATCATTATAAGACAATCCAAAACTTCATGTCTAGTAGCTTTACAACAAAGACAAATAGGACCTCTACCATGGAATTCCTTAGAAAGATGTCCCGGTCTTCTGCAATTATAACAGAGAGTCAATCCTCTCTTTCCCTTAAACGATCCCCAACCTTTCATGTACTGCGCACTGGGGTCACAGTGATGAACCTGCAAAAAACAAATTCTAGGATCCTGGATCCACTTGTTAGTCCAAAAATTCTTTCTATGTGTAGGAATAACATATCTTTCATTATTTCTATCAGATCTATTCATATCAAATCTTCTTTCTTCTAGTTGTGCCCTAGTTTTCAGACTAGGAAAAAATCTATCAAACATACCTAGATCCATTCTTTCGAAACAAAAATTTCTACTTATCTTACCTTTATCGGAGCACAAATCTTTAAGATCTTATCTCTTTTCTTTAGATATAGTTGCCTTCTTATCAGAAGTAGAATACTACGCACCACAACAGTAGATCTATGCACAGAGATTTCTCTTTTCTTCATTTCCCAGCAATCACAGTTTCAGGTCACGGCAATGGAACCATTTGTTGGCACAGGGGAAGACCCAGGTTTCAACGCTTCAACAACACACCAAAAAAACCCTAACTATCGACCCATTCGGTAACACCTTCGAACCAGATGAAGTATCACCCGAGGTAGAGGCAAGGGGGGTTGCAGGACTCAGGGGTTTGTAACCTAGATGGGACACAGATCTATGATCACAATATTTAATAGAGCACTTAGCCAATAATATTCATTAGTCTCTAAATCCTTCATTCACATTGCAGTTTAAAACCCTAATTACAGAACAACGCGGTAGCAAGCATATCTAACAATTCATCACATAGCATCAAAGCAGATATAACATTCATTTACATCATAAAGCACTAAGTATCAACTTGATCTATCATACACATAGAATAAGAAAACAATTACATAACAACATGGACATCATATAACAAAGCACATCGACACAAAATATACGTGGTCCACCCCAGTGTGGGGCTACGTCCACCAACTCTTCGTCTTCTTCTTTATTATCTTCTTCCAATCTTCTTACATGAACAGAGCCACAAGCCAACTCCACATAGGACAGGAGATATATGCACACCTCGCCAAATCCTCCTTCCCTGAGTTCGGTCCAAGCACAGATCCTTACACAGTATGTGCACAAAGCACTACAAATCACTTGCACTTAGCTCTGCAAGTCTCAACATACAGTATGCACAAATCCTTCACAACTATTTGCACTTAGCACTCTGGTCTCTTCTTATATCTCCCAGCTACTTATTTATACATTACAAAATGGGCCTAAACATGGGTAAGACCCATGGTCCGTAATTCCATACTCGTTACATAAACCATAAATCTCAAAAATCTCATAAAAGGGGGCGAGATCCCACGATCTCTACTTCGCTTGGGTGCTCCGTCCTCGACCAACCTGTCAAAGTCCCAAAAATGGTCAAAAATGACCAAGGTTCTCCAAAACTTGGCCGAGGGTTGTTGTCACAGGGGAAAACCTAGGGTTCACTCCAAGTACGCACCAACAAGCCCTAGCTACTGGCCCTTTCGGCAACACCTTCAAAGAAAATGCAATCTCACCCGAAGCAGCAATGAGGGGGTTGTAGGAAAGAGATGTCTACAACCAGGGGAATATCAAGGGGATCTTGTATAACAAAAATCACTGTATTCATATATCATTTACCAGTGAAATCTACTATGTGCAGCTACAGATCTTGATCTAACACAGTAATGCAAATAATAGTATAATAATGGTAGAGATCAAATCATTAATCACTCACACAACACAAGATATACGTGGTTCACCCTCTCTCTAGGGCTACATCCATAGGACTGTGCTTATGATATATTAAGATAAATATTACAGTTCTGATCTACACTCTTGGCCAGCAGATCCTCTCTCTCCTTTTGTCTTTCTCTCCCCCCTCCTGCACACCCAGCTGCAGGATCTGATGTTTGCCCTCAGTTGAAGATCTTACAATACCAAAAGGATTCTGCACTTGTCTCTCGCAATACAATGACCTCTCACCACAACAATAGAGCTAAATCAATAA
>JASDQU010884537.1:8586-27110 GCA_032191745.1 Picea mariana
GAAATGGGGAAGCAGTCGGTCGGTCGGGCTGGTGATATAAAAGTAAGTGAAATCTGAATACGTGAATCCGCCAACTCCCTTACCAAGAAATTTTCTTTAGGCTGGCAAGCTCAAAATTGGGCCTTTATTGTTCCGTGAGCTACAAATAGCACCCAAGAGTTCCGCGATATACAAATTGATAGGCGCACTTGCGGGTTGGCTTGCTCAACATTGCATTTCTATTGTTTTGTGTTGTTCAAATAGCACTCGAAGTTCCTCCATATACAAATTTATAGATGGACTCCAGGGTTGGTGGGCTCAAGCTTGCGATTGTTTATGGATGGTGATCCCTATCAACTATCTAAGACTACCTAAAAAACATTATTTTCAATACTAAAGTATTAATATTAAATATTGATATTGTACAATTTAATTACATAAAATTATAAAAGGATGTGAAATATCTTATTTCAAAGAAAAACCCGCGTATTCAAAAACTTGCGTTCCAAAAATTTTGTATAAAATGAAACGGGCAAGAGGTCGGTCGGGCTACTGATATAAAAATGGGTGGAAATCTGAACACGTGTATCTGTCAAGTTTCGCACCTAGAAAATTTCCCAAGAAACGAGTTGTACATACCAAATATGTACTTTTATAAACCATGGGCATGAGATTTTATAGAGCATGTACGCAGCCCTCATTCCATACTTAGCCACTTTTTGGATCGCGGGTTCTCGGGCTGGAGGGCTCAAAATTGGGCCTCTCTTGTTCTGTGCCTACAAATAGCACCCAGAGTTCTACGATATACAAATTGACAAGCGGACTTGCGAACTGTTTGAATTTTAAGGACCTCGTGTTGATGTAATAGCACGATTCGACTTGGGCCAGTTTATATTTGTTTCTTACAATATCAAACAGAGAAGCAGTCGGTCGGGCTGGTGATATAAAACTAATTGAAATCTGAAGTCATGAATCCGCCAACTCCCAAAGCTAGAAGTTTTCCAAAAAATGAGTAATGCATACTAAGTATGTACTCTTATAAGGTATGGACATGTGGTTTTTATAGAGCTTGTACGGATCCCGCATTCCATACTTGGCCACTTTTTGGATCACGGGTTCTCGGTCTGGTGGGCTCAAAACTGGTCCTCTATTGCTCTGTATCCTACAAATAGTACCCAGAGTCCCGTGATATACAAATTGACACGTGAACTTGCGGACTGACTCGCTCAACATTTCACTTCTATTGTTTTGTGTCCTCCAAACAGCATTCAAAGGAAACAAGTAATACATACTAAATATGTACTTCTAGAAACTATGGACATGAGATTTTATAGAGCATGTATGGATCCCTCATTCCATACTTAGCCACTATTTGGATCACGGGTTCTTGGGCTGGTAGGTTCAAAATTGGGCCTCGTGTTGATGTAATAGCACAATTTGAATTTTAAGAGCCTCGTGTTGATGTAATAGCACAATTTGAATTTTAAGGGCCTCGTGTTGATGTAATAGCACAATTGGCCTTGGGCTAGTTTATATTTGTTTCTTACAATATCAAACGGAGAAGCGGTCGGTCGGTCTGGTGATATAAAAGTAATTGAAATCTGAAGTCATGAATCCGCCAGCTCCTGCAGCTAGAAGTTTTCCGAAAAATGAGTAATACATATTAAGTATGTACTCTTATAAGGTATAGACATGTGGTGTTTATAGATCTTGTACGAATCCCGCATTCCATACTTGGCCACTTTTTGGATCACGAGTTCTCGGTCTGGCAGGCTCAAAACTAGGCCTCTATTCCTCTGTATCCTACAAATAGCACCCAGATTCCCGCGATATACAAATTGATAGGCGAACTTGCGGACTGGCTTGCTCAACATTGCACTTCTATTGTTCTGTGTCTTCCAAACAACATTCAGAGGAAATGAGTAATATATACTAAATATGTACTTCTAAAAACTATGGACGTGAGATTTTATAGAGCATGTACGAATCCCTCATTCCATACTTAGCCACTATTTGGATCACAGGTTCTCAAGCTGGCAGGTTTAAAATTAGGCCTTTGTTGTTCTGTGCCCTACAAATAGCACCCACATTTCTGCGATATACAAATTAACAAGCAGACTTGCGGGCTATTTGAATTTTAAGGGCCTCGTGTTGATATGATAACACAATTGGACTTGGGCCAATTTATATTTGTTTATTACAATATCAAACGGGGAAGCGGTTGGTCGGGCTGGTGATATAAAAGTAAGTGAAATATGAAGTCGTGAATCCACCAACTTCCGCACCTAGAAGTTTTCCGAAAAACGAGTAATACATACTAAGTATGTACTCTTATAAAGTATGGACATGAAATTTTTATAGATCATGTACAGATCCCGCATTCCATACTTGACCACTTTTTGGATCGCGGGTTCTCAGGCTGGCGGGCTAAAAATTGGGCCTCTATTGTTCAGCACCCTACAAATAGCACCCACAATTCCACAATATACAAATTGATAAGAAGACCTGCGGGTTGGTTGGCTCAACATTGCACTTCTATTGTTTTGTGTCCTCCAAACAGCACTCGGAGTTCCGTGATATACAAATTGATAGACGGACTCAAGGGCTAGCGGGTTCAAGATTGAGATTTTATAGAGCATGTACGGATCTCTCATTCCATACTTAGCCACTATTTGGATCGCGAGTTCTCGGGCTGGAAAGTTAAAAATTGGGCCTCTATTGTTCCGTGCCCTACAAATAGCACCCACATTTTCACGATATACAAATTAACAAGCGGACTTGTGGGCTATTTGAATTTTAAGGGCCTCGTGTTGATGTGATAGCACAATTGGACTTGGGCCAGTTTATATTCGTTTATTACAATATCAAACGGGGAAGCGGTTGGTCGAGTTGGTGATATAAAAGTAAGTGAAATCTGAAGTCGTGAATCCACCAACTTCCACACCTAGAAGTTTTCCAAAAAATGAGTAATACATACTAAGTATGTACTCTTCTAAAGTATGGAAATGAAATTTTTATAGATCAGGTACGGATCTCTCATTTCATACTTGGCCACTTTTTGGATCACGGGTTCTCGGGATAGCGGGCTGAAAATTGGGCCTCTATTATTTTGTGCCCTACAAATAGCACTCACAATTCCGCGATATACAATTTGGCAAGCGGACATGCGGGTTGTATGGCTCAACATTTCACTTCTATTGTTTCATGTCCTCCAAACAACACTCAGAGTTCTGCGATATACAAATTGATAGACGGACTCTAGGGTTGGCGGGTTCAAGATTGCCATTGTTTAAGGATGGTAATCCCTATCAACTATCTAACATGATCTAAAATCATTATTTTATACTAAATGATTAATATTAAATATTGATATTGCACAATTTAAATAGACAAGAAAGTTTGTACAATTTGGTCGGGCTAGTGATATAAAAGTAAGTGGAAATCTGAACACGTGCATCCACCAACTTCCACACCTAGAAATTTTCCGAGAAACGAGCAATACATAGTAAACATGTACTTTTATAAAGTATGGACATGAGATTTTATAGAGCATGGACGGATCCTTCATTCCATATTTAGCCACTTTTTGGATTGCAGGTTCTCGGGTTGGCGGGCTCAAAATTGAGCCTCTATTGTTCTGTGTCCTAAAAATAGCACCCAAAGTTCCGTGATATACAAATTTACAGGCAGACTTCCGGGCTCTCTGTCTCAACATTGCACTTCTATTGTCTTGTGTCCTCCAAACAACACTGGGAGTTCCGCGACATACAAATTGACAGAAGGACTCCAGGACTGACGGGCTCAAGATTGTGATTGTTTACGTATGGTCATCCTATCTAACATTATCTAAAAACATTATTTTCAAATACTAAATTATTAATATTAAATATTGATATTGTACAATTGAATTACATAAAATTATCAAAGGATGTTAAATCGCTTATTTTTAAAAAAATGAAGGAAACAAAATAAAGTTTTTTAAAATTTTATCACCGCAAGCATAACAACGACCAACGAGCAATACATAGTAAACATGTACTTTTATAAAGTATGGAAATGATATTTTATAGACCATGTACGGATCCTTCATTCCATACTTAGCCACTTTTTGGATCGCGGGTTCTCGAGCTAGCAGGCTCCAAATTGAGCCTCTATTGTTCTGTGTCCTACAAATAGCACCCAGAGTTCCACAATATACAAATTGAAAAGTGGACTTGAGGGCTCTCTAGCTCAACATTGCACTTATATTGTCCCATGTCCTCCAAACAGCACTCAGAGTTCCGCGACATACAAATTGACAGAAGGACTCCAGGACTGGCTAGCTCAAGATTATGATTGTTTACAGATGCCCATCCTATCTAACATTATCTAAAAACATTATTTTCAAATACTAAATTATTAATATTAAGTATTGATATTGTACAATTGAATTACATAAAAATTATCAAAGGATGTTAAATCGCTTATTTTTAAAAAAATGAAGGAAACAAAAGAAAGTTTTTTTAAATTCTATCACCGCAAGCATAGCAACGACAAATTTGAATTTTAAGGGCCTCTTGTTGATATGATAGCACAATTTCACTCCGCACATATATTCGTTGATTTCAAATTATTCCAAGAGATTAATTTTACCAAGTTCACTGATAAAGAAAAAAATGCTAAAACAACGACCAATTTGAATTTTAAGGGCCTCTTGTTGATATGATAGCACAATTGCACTTCACACAGTATATATTCGTTGATTTCAAATTATTCCAGGAGATTAATTTTACCAAGTTCATCAATTAAGGAAAAATGCTAAAACAAGCCACATACTACATTTGTGTCACAGTGCCATAGAAATTATCAGGCGAATTTGTGGGCTAGTTGGCTAAAAAATTCAATTCTATTGTTTTGTATCCTCCAAACAAAAGTCGGAGTTCCGCGATATAAAAATTGACAGACAAAGCACACAACCAAGAACCAACTAAACTTCAAATAGGGCGCAAGCAAGTTCCCACAAGGTTCCATAGAGCATGACACATCGACCTTTGCATCAAACAATTTGATATACAAAGAAAAGACGTTGCCGCATTCATTTTCTCTTGCATCTGGTATATGTTCCAGTAGCAAATAACTGGGGCCATGGGATATATGGGGTTTGCTGCCATGCTTCCCATTTTTTGGACCGAACAATCCTATGCACATGCAATCCCAAGTAGCCGAGTCCGACGAACATTCATCTGGATGTTGAAGAAATATTACAGAGACACGTGAGGTATTTTCCTTTCCTGCCAAAGTTTGATATATATATATATATTTCCCTTCATTGGCCTATATGAAAAATTGCATTGTCCTCATTTAAGGTGAACTTGTTGTGTATTTGAAGGTCCCACAACATGTAGACACTGCTTGCCTTTTTCTGTAGATACGTTTCATACGACAATTCTGCCAACTTAGGAAGCACATTTTGTAACAAAGGATGCCTAACCATACAATGCACGGTTGTGTTGCCCATGGTTCGGATGACATCATTGACACAATGTTCATATATATATGGACATTTTTCACTGCATCGTAGACAATCAATCATATCATCACTTATCAAAGAGGAGGCAGAAACATGATAGTTGCATTTCGCACATACAGGTTCAAAGGGGGTCGAGTACACATTAGCTGCAACTAAAACACCTTCAACCTAGGAACACGAGCATAGGAATTAATACATTAAACAATATAATACACAATTGCACCCCTCCCCTTAAAAAAATAAAAATAAAATGAAACAGGCCGCAGAAATTTGTTGAAGGCTATTTGTATAAGCAAAGCGAGGATGATTATGTGGATGTATACACATAACAGTTGTAGAGCTAGCTAGTTTCTTCAGATCCTGTACTATATCTGCTCGCAACTATGTTACAAATGTTGCCTGGATTGTCCGAAAGATCCTTTCTCTAACATCCATTTTCTTTGTTATATTTTTGAAGAGCATAAGTGGAATTTGCCCTTTATGAAATTGTTGCTCCATTGATGAAAACAAATTTGAATACGTATCGAACAAGTGCAGCTACAACATGGAACAGTGCAATATTTGTGTAACTTACCCGAGATAAATGCACATGTGAAAGTAAAGGACAAAACTGAATATGAAAAGTTGTACCATTGCCGTGTCATTGTCTGACTCT
This sequence comes from Picea mariana, assembly GCA_032191745.1. NCBI lineage: Eukaryota > Viridiplantae > Streptophyta > Pinopsida > Pinales > Pinaceae > Picea > Picea mariana. The sequence goes on from JASDQU010884537.1 coordinate 14,730, forward strand.
CCATCCTTTATATGGAGAATGTGTTGTGAGCCAAGTTTTCTCGCAAGTGTGACAGTTGCGCCAATTGTTCTGTTTGGGTAAATATCAGTGCTTTGTGCAAGCTGGTTGATAGTCAAGTCCGGGACTAAATGATATTTTGAACAAACAACGGAAATTTTTTCCACAATACTTGTTTCGTTGAGCGAAATAATTCGATCACAATCACCATGGTCATATACTATTTTGGGAAATATATTAAAATTTGTAATGGATATCCCATTACCTGGCAATATCTTTTCTGCATGTTTTTGGACAAGTTGTGGAGGAATAGTCAGTGTCACTGTCATCATGACCTCCTTGTCTTTCATGTCAGTACGCATAATGGATCTAGTTTTGTTTGTCTTGTCCAAGTAGGTGCTATAGACGACCATTATGTCCCCGACGAACACTTGTCCAGTTTGGTGGCTGTTCAAGCCCTCTATTGATAGTACTTTGGATGGTACAACTCTAGACTTGGTGACAATTTTTGAACAGGAAAACTAAAGTGAATGGTAGCGTGCATTTTTTTTTTTGTATTCTTCTTTCACTGGCATAAATCTATAAGTACACGCATAGCTTCGATGAACTATGGAGCCATATTTTTGCAACCATACCTCTTAGTCTGCGGAACATGCGGCATGTTCGGCGTCTTGCTTGTACTTGTTGATACTTCTTGTGAACTGCAAACCATGTATTGTAGATGACATAAGCATATTCACCATGCCATAGATGAATATATAGCCGAGGATATTTGTTTGGTAAAAATAGTAAGAGAAGAGCGTATGCATCTTCACTTTTGGCCTTGTCAGTCTGTTGATGTCTGGGATGACTGACTGCTCATGCCCATGTCACTAGTCCAACTTTTTATGATGCAAGCATGTGCAGATGAACATCAGGTCTAAACAAGCATATGCATTGTATAATGTCCATTAGAAGGACTAAATAAATGTAAAATTGTATGCATCTGATTTTTTTAACTAGAAAAATGTTTAACAGTAAACAGGGCATGAAGGTGGGGCACCACGGCAAATCTGTATATCGCGGACCCCTGGAAGCCAGGGGAGAAATCTTGAACTTGCTAGCCCGGCACCCGCAATCGACAAAGTGGGTATCTATGGAATAAGGTAGAAGCGCAACCATAGATGTGAAACCGTTAGTCCGCCAACCAGCGCACCAAGGCATTTTCAGAAAGAACAGTAAGCAGGTGAATTAGAAAACAAAAGGGATAATAGAAAATGGAAAAAGTAGAAATAGGGAGAGCAGAAAGTCCCATTGCTGCCAAGCCATCGTTTTCAAGTCTAATATTATATGCCCCCACCCGGTTAGTATGCAGGAAGGCATGTAATGAAGATAGACATGTAAAAGAAAGAGAAACAGGGATATTTACCTGTGAAAGATCCCATCGTCATCTCCAGCCATTCTGTTTGTTTAAATGTAGCAATGCAGTGAAAACAGAACAGACATGAAGCAAGTTAGTATGCAAGAAGGCATGTAATGAAGATAAGTTGCCATTTAGGAAGGCACACAACATGTATGTATAATGAACTAGGTGAACACATATATAGATAATAAATGAAATACAAAACAATGCAATATGAAATAATAGTACAAGCATGCACCTTTCTATATCCTCTTCAATCGATGCAGTCAAGACTCTGTCGTTTTCTCCAACTATTTTGTTTGTCTGAATGTGGGAATGCACAAAATACAATGAACATGAATGGAAACTGGTATGCACCAGAGAACAAGCAATATGTACATACAATAAAAGAGACTCAACGAACAGTCTAAAAGATAGGCAAAAACATGAACCTTTGCGCTTCTCCATCCATAGCTGTAAATGTGTAATTTTTTTCTCTGCCCAAAATATATTACAAGCCACAAGATATCACGAAATTGCATGTCCGTAGCTAAACAATTTCTGGTTTTCCATGGCAAATTATCCAGATATGCTTCCACCGATGGAAATACACGTTCTTTATCCTCTAAATAGACTATTGTGCCCATGATACAAGATTTTGGTTTTCCGTGGAAAACTACCTAGATATGCTTCCAGACGTCGAAATAAAATCTTGCAGAATCTTTGTTGTAAATATCATATCTCAAGGACAACACAAATTGTATTGTGCACACACCAGTCTGTGTAGAGGACAAAGAACATGTAATGTCATATGGGTGCATCTAACCATACATGGTTTATAAATGTATCCTGCATATGCTTTATTCTAAAAAAAAAACAGCGGATATTACAATTTCACATGTAATTCTCGAACAATTTTACATGCAACTATTTTCTTTCATGCCAGCACTGAAGCACCAACAAAATCTCACAGCAGAATAGATATCGACCTCGGTAGACAAGGAAAATAACACAACTCCATGTCGACTCGTGGGTACAGGGGCTAAACATCGTAAAGCGCCCCAAAAACAACAATAATCCAAACAAACAAAAAATCCAACCACCGGCGTTGGACCCCAACCCTGCAAGGCCGAATCAAACAAAAGAAAACATCAAGCACCAAACCAATGAGAAAGCATGAACAGGCCGAACTACACCCCCAGGGCCCCAAAGTGTAAACCTGAGCCAAACAAACACAACCAACAACCCACGAACCAGCAAGAACCACTGAACCAATAAACAACATATGTATCTCCAACGATTACGAAACTGCAGTCGAAGCACAGAAGGAACTTGAAACATACGACGACCATGCCACTACAAATAAGCAAACATTCTTACCTGCAAACTACAAACACTTAACAACAAACAAGGAATAGAAAATGAAACTATGGCATGGAAACTTGCTCTGAAACAATGAAATGCAGAAGCGCAGGTCGAATCGCGAACGAAACAACAACAAGCAACAATCAATGACCAACGAAGAAGAAGCACTCACTGAACCAGTAAACAATGTATGTAGCTTCAACGATGACGAAATTGCATTGCAAAGGTAGAAGAAGGATGAAACATACAATGTCTATTCAACTGGCGGTGGACAACAACACTATGCAAAATCACTGCAACATTGTATGGAAAATTTCGAGGAAAAATGTACTCTGAGAAACATATTTAGATAAACATTTAAGGTTGTCACGTTGTCTAAGGACCTCACGGTATGCAAACATTTAAGTTGTCAGGCCTGTTGGAGGACCTCATGTCATGTAATCATTTAAGTTGTTAGGCCTATTGAAGTATCTCGAAAAAAGTCTCAATACATTTCAATACAAATACATGCGGCAAGGACATTATAAACTTTGGAATTCTCAATCACTATAAATCTTGGATATTAAAACATTTCAATATGATTAGTACAAATAAAAACTTAGGGATATATTCAGCTATCAGAAAATGCTAATACAAACATTCGAACTAATGCTAGCATTAATCCACCTTCAAGCAATACATAGAAAAAATATATTATTCAAAAAGACTGTATACGATAAAAAGTTTGGATATGTTGCATATAAAACATTGGGAATAGCGAAGCCGACAATAAGACCTCCAATCTCTTATCCAATCAGATCAGTGCATATATGGTACTTTTTATTATATAAAAATATATGTTTTTAATTCCCTAGATCCAACAATAGGTATTATGCAAATATTTCTAGTCAAAGGAAAAACTAATATGTAGTCAACGAATTATTGATCGCTATAGTCCCTCTATGCCTACGACAGGGACTAATAAGAGTTTCTTTTAATAAAAAGATGTATTAGGAGGGGGGTTCAACAAAATGATTTTTTGAAGTATTTATCAATATCTAGTGAAATTATAAGTATTTTTTAATATCCCACTAACAAAAGTGTTATGCCACAGGTTCACTGAAGACCCCGTACACACCCCCTTTCACCATTTATCAACACACTTTCTTCTCACTATATATAGCATTCATTGTATATAACATGATAAATAATTTGTAGCGAAATTTTTGCATGAATTTATTTTAAATCCTAGAATAAAATTGAAAGATTACAACTTATAAATTATACACCAATTTAGTGACCTTAAAAATAAATTATTATTATTATAATATAAAGTTGTTTTCCATTATTTCAAAATATATAATTTTATGTGTAGAGATATATGTGAAGTCACAACTCCTTCCTATAGAGTTTATTTTATAATTAATGAAATAATTAAGATGTAATAATTAACCGTGACAAATTAATGACGTCATTTTGATGTTGTTAAATATATCCAATCACATAAATTAAATTTAATAAAATTCCAGTTCACATCGAATAAAATTTCTGTTCATATTGTATTTTGATAAACAAATTTAATTGTGTTGTCATAACAAATGCAAATGAATCCCTCGTGCTTTCTTTGGGGGGCTTCCACATTTGTCGTATACCTTGCCACGATTGCTCGAGACGGCTCACAATTTTTGAAAACAAGTTCTTAAACAAAGGTCTTACAAGATTAGGGTGACGTATTAGAGTAAATTTGTTCTGAAAATGGATTTTTTTTTTAAGAAATTATAAAATATTTAAGATTAGGGTGACGTATTAGAGTAAATTTTTTTTACGAAATTATAAAATAATAAGTTATATGCATCACATCAAAATTGTGTATGTATTAGAGGGTTCAAATTTTTTAATTTGTAAATTTTAATTTATATGTTGTTTAATATGTATGTATTTTTTTTTAATTGAATTAATTTTAATATTATTATTATTATTTTAATGTAACATTATTTAATTTAATATTAATAATAATTTAATGTTATTTAATCTAGCATTACTAGCATCACTATTCTAATAATGAAAAGTTTATATTCTTGTACATAAATTATAAATAATAATAAATATCATATAATAAATAATTAATATTAATATATAATAATAAATAATATATTAATATATGATAATAAGATATAATGAGTTTAATGGTTAAGAACACGTGTTTCCTTAATAGATCACATACTCAATCTAGAAAATTATGTATAATTATAATGTAATATGAATTAATAGCTATAATATTATAATATTATAAATAAATATGAATATGTCAACATTAAAATTAAAATAAATGTATAACATGATATAATAATATATTATTAAATATTTAATATAGTAATAATATAACATGATTGAATAATTATAATAAAATAATATTATGAATGAGGAAAAAGTTAATACTTATTATAATTTATTATATTATGATATAAATGTGAAGGTGAGCAAGGTATTGGAGGATTTTATAACTTATTATATTATAATACAAATGTGAATGTAACAAATGTATTGGAGGATATTTGTTGCCATTGTATTCTTAAAACTGTATAAATGTGTGAGAAAATTTAGTACATTCTCAAATTTTAAAGTCGTATTATTGCAACTAGCCCATTTGAATGTGGCTTATGAGAATTTTTCCATTGTTTTTCTTCTTCTAGAATTCCTTTCTATTTTATTTTATTGCATAACTTTAATCGTAAGAAGCAACCAACGCAAAGGAGTATTATCCCATGCATACATGTTATTGTGTTGTACATGATTTTTAGAGAATTCAATTGAATAAAATATTATGTATCATGTGTAAGGGTTCTATAATACTAACAATCATGGAAAGTTTTTATTTGAACAATCTTGTAAGGAATTCTTTGTTGGAACTTTTGTTTCTTTAGAAAATCCTTTGAAAATCATCAAAACATCAATCCTCGTTCCTAGAGTCCTTGAAGGCCTTAGGTGCTAATATACTCCATGTAAGTGTTTTTTTTTAACATTTGATCAACATTGATTGATCATTTTGATATATGATCTTCTATTTAATTCCTTATTTGATCATTTCATGTATGGTCATTTCATACATAATATACATATGTAAAGTAAATATTTTGCAATGTTTAGGTAAATGGCACCTGAATTGCCTAAAAATTTCGGTGCAATATAGTTTAATATGATAAGCATAACAGGGTCACCTTAGCAACAGGGTTGAGGTAATAACTGGGCATTTTTGCTTCATGTATATAGCAAGGGTCACTAGCTAGGTGGGAAACAAAGGCGTACAAAAATAGGTACACTAAACTTTCCAACCTACCACGTTCTTTGGCAATCTTTATATTTGCTCTAAAGGTATTGTTATTCTTTGGCAGGTCCATCATGTGAGATATGGTGATGATGAGCTAAGATTTTTCATCTACTCGACTGTAAGTTTATATTTTTCTCTAGTAATTTTTCAGCACACATTGATTATTTAGTTATCGCAGAGGGAAGTTTGAATTGTTTAGTCATTATAACCGATAGCTTCATGCATGCAAATGTAGTTGCAACCTAAATTCTACACTAAACTATGTCTTAGAATGAAATATGTCTCCAAAATACATTCATCATTGGAATGGAAAATATAAATAGGGTTCACGAAGTACTTGATAGCAAGAAAGCTCATGCTATATCCAAGAAAGATCACATTTTATCCATTTCTCAGTTATGCTTCTAAATTTCGGTCTCCAATTTCCATTGTTGCATCAATATTTCAATCATTGAAATAGAAAAATAATGAAATAGTTAGTTGAGATGGTTTCTACATTATATTTGATCGGAAAGGAAATGATGAAATCAACATATCCAAGAGATGGGAAGGCGGTGATGGAGGTGGAAGGGCATGGAGGTGCACAATAAGGTTCTAGTAGGCACATTGACATTTGACAGTAGAAGTGTTAATGTAGGCAAATTGACACTGACATCTAACAATGTTAATGCATAGAAGTGTTAAAAGTCATGATATAATAGATGTATGAAAAGAAATAATTTTTCACAAAATATTTAATAAGGAAACTTGCAAATCATGCTAAATGTTAGGATAAAATAGTTGTATAAAAAGAGGAACATATTGGGAGGAGCAATGCCTACAATAAGACTTCAAATGTGAGAACCAATAGGAATGTAAACAAATAATGTTTTGCAAAATATTTAATAAGGGAAATTGAAAACAATCCTAAAAAGTTAGGATATAATAGATGTATGAAAAGTCAAACATGAACTAATATGCATTTAACATTGAATCAAATGCTATAGTTATTGTCCTTCAACATCAAGAGGGACTAACAAGACCTATTCATGTAGGCAATTACTACCTCCCTTATTCAAAATTATTATTACCTAAGGTAGCCCTATTCTTTTTTAAGGCTCTCACTTATGCAATCTTGAATGATTATTAAATGATTATTAAGTGATTTAAGAGCATCATATATTTCTTTATCTTTATGAGGTGAGAAAGGTAACATGCATTGACAAACCCTAATTTCTTGTGATTCCCACTGAACCTATTATAATATATGAGTAGTGAAGTGCCCAAATGAAATAATATTGACAGGGTCGAGTGCTATCTATTGTACTACCAAAATGTCTCTAGAACACTTACAAGTTTGTGCTTGCTCGAGTGCTCATTTTCAATTCAATACCATGCCCAAAACAACCTGTCTCTTAGAGAATAGGAACTGAATTCAAATCATCATTCTTCAAAATAATGGTTCTTAAAACTTTGAGATGTTTACCCCTGAACATACTTGGTCCCATAATATAATGGATATCAAAATGAATTTGAAAAGTGAAAGAATCAATGGTGGGTGCAATGTTAACACGTCAGAATAAAAAGTGTAACACTTTCTAAGGCCCTATTCCAAATAGTGTAAAGTTTAATTGAAACCTTTCATTAAGGAGAATCCCTACTAATTGCACGAGGTCATTCAACCCTATCAACATAGTATAATCACCTTTTTCCATCTTTATCTAAACATCATGGTCAATCAATTTATCAAAACAAACAATTCCTCTCTTACAATATATCCATGAGTTTCTAAAAAATTAATGATATTCTTCTATCAAAAGAAGCAATACCAATAAATTTGCATATGCCTAAATTCCATAATGGCCAGTATTGATAGTAACCAACATTTCAATGGGTTTGCCATTTGTATGATTTATTTCTCATATCGTCATTGTGATAAGTCACATAGGAGGTCTATCTATCATTTCTTCCTAAAACATTGATGATCAAACAATTCATCTCTTACAATATATCCATGAGTTTCTCAAAAATTAATGATATTCTTCTATCAAAAGAAGCAATAACATGAACATGCCTAAATTCCATAATGGTCAATCTTGATAGTAACCAACATTTCAATGGGTTTTCCATTTGTATGGTTTATTTCTCATATGGTCATTGTGATAAGTGACATATGAGGTCTATCTATCATTTATTCATAAAACATTGACGATATGATGTTTAATTTGGTACCTAGGTCAACCATCACACTGGATTTTTTTTTTTCCATGATTGTAAAGGATCTTGCAAATCCTTATGAACGAAAGTGCTTCGTTTTGTACCTTCTTCATCTTGGTAAAAGAAAAACAATGTAGCGTATTCTTCTAATGAGATCTTCTACTTATAGCCAAGGGTTGTATAACATGGTAAACTTTATCACTAGGTTAAGTGTTCTATTTAATTGTTTTATTTTGATAAAAAAAAATGCATTTCATTACCCTATATTTATGGGAATTAATTAAAAGAGATGTTTACACTCAACACTTCGATTAATTAAAGTTTTTTTGAATAACTAACAACGAAGATAAAAGAATGGAAACAACTACTTATTGGGATATGAATGAGAATAAGATATTTAGTGATATCATTTTTTACAAAGGAAAAGTCATAATTTAAAAAAAAAAAAAAAAAAATCATCCTTGATTTTCAATGATATTCCATTCAAATGAATATAGAAAAATATGAACTCAGTGTTTGTGTGAAGTATATTAAAAAAAATTTATTGTTATTCATAAAATGACTTATCCTTATTTATGGCACATTATGTTGACGATATTAGTACAAAGGCCTTATGTCATAGATCTATAGTCCACCTAATTTTTTCTTTGCAAGCTTGAGTCAAGTATGTTTCAGCATCTGAGATCGTGTGGCACTACCTTACCTCAATCGTAGAGTCTTAGCCAACCTATGCCTACTACAACCAGACTACATCTTAGCTTCACGGTAAGCTACAATTTGTTAAATGCAACTACTCAACCAAGTTCATTCAATAGTAGGAGCATGTCTAGTCATGGCCTTTAAAACATTCCAATAGTACTTTAACATGTATCCAATATTTTGATACTTATCCAACACAAGAAAATCAAGAAACAATATCATCCAACAATCATAAAGATTCCATTACACACATGTATAACTGGCACCCAAGGCATGTGCCAGTTATACATGTGTGTAATGGAATCTTTATGATATGCAACCTCCTACTACCCAATAGACTTGCACAATCCAAACCCTAAATAAATTGTATTATTTCCTCCTACATGGCATGTCTTCTTCTTCTTTTCACTCAGTGAGTGAAATTTTCCCTAATGTGCCCAACCCTAAACTTAGCACACAGTACAAACCTCCTTTACACTCTTTGTGAAAAATGACAAATTGCTTATTCCTTAACACTTTTGAGGCGTCCTCCTTTTATATGAGACTTTCCTTGCACTTGCAATCCCCTTCACTCTAAGGTGGACCCAATCACCATCTTTCAACTTCCTTATTTTGGTCCCTTGTTTTTCAGTTGTCCATGTCCAACATGTGCACCCAACTATGCCTACCAAGTGGACCCTACTGCACTCAGAAATGAACCTAAGTGCTCCTAGATATGTCCAAGTGCATCTAATGGATGTATGCCCAATGAGTGCATCCCACTATTTCACTCTACATATGCTTTTTCTTGAAAGCACCTCTATTTTTTATCACAACCCTGAAGTGTGGACCACCTAACTCCTTGGGTCTACATGTAATCTAAGCACCCAACATAGTCAAGATATATATGTTAATATTGTTAGTCATGATGCTTGCATATCTAACAGGGTCATCTGCCATAACCCCCACTTTTCCTTCCCTTTCCAAGTTTCCTTCCAAGCTTCTCCTGGCACATCCAACCAGTGTAAGTTTTCCAATGTATGCGGTGTGCCCAATCTAAGAAATCACCCCTAACATGTCCATGGTGCACCTTGCAATCATGCAATGGAACCCAAAATCAACTATTCTAGCCATCAACCTTTCGTCATGTCCCTTTATTCCTATCAATGATCATCGATGTCATCATACAACTAAGGTGCTCAAATCAATTTAAGACTAGGACCCTACACCTTGTGTTTTGAGGTCTACATAGATAAAAAATTAGTTAGGGATGAGATTTCCTAACTTATACCATTATTAATCCCTAAATAAATGACTCACAAAAATAGAAGAGAAATGAAGCATGAGAAAATAATGTAATTTGGAAATATCTAAGAAGTGTGAACAAAGCCAAAAGAATAGGCACACAAAATATTAGTGTTGGGAAATACACTTAGAACTAATTCCAAAGGATTTTGAAGATCATGAATGCTTAGAAAAGCGAGTTTGAGTTGGAAGAAATTAAAGAACTTACATATTCTAGTTCAATGGTAGCATGTGTCACTTAGATTCAATGAATGGGGTGCCAAACAATAAGAAAATGAAAGCTAAACGAGAGAATCTCTTCCATAATAAAGTGTAGGTAAAAAAAAACCTTAGTTAATATTCTATTTGATTATGGTTGTTAGGAGAATAGGATTTCTGAGTTGTTTGTGCAATGGTTGGGGCTGAAGACCTTTCAACATCTAAATACATATCATTTAGGATGGTTGCACAATAATTTTGAGCTTCAAGTCACTCAAAAGTGCAACTGTATTTTCTTATAAAAAAATATGTAGTCGAAGTTAGATGCGATGTTGTCCCTTGATATTTGTGAGATTGTTTTGCGGTGTTCTTACCTTTGAAATAGAGGTGTTATTTTTTCGACGAAAGAAAACAAGCATAAACTAGTAAATGATAGAAAGTGATTCCTAGTTAAATCCAATTAATATGGAGAGAACACCCTTCTGGTATTTGTTAATCAAGGCAAGAGTTTAATCAATACCAATAAAATATTTGATAGTTATGGGACAAAAATTCGATAATTTAGAGTAACATGAAATTTAAAAAGTGACTTGAAAATCTATTGGTGAGGATTTTGGGGGACAAAGGGATTGCCCTTAGGGTGGAATCACGAAGGTGGGTTACACTTTCGTGACAATCTGGTCTCCAAAATTTCGGAAAACCAATTTTCGGCCGAACTAAATATATTTTTCGGTCGAAAGATATATTTTTCGGCCGAACTATTGCTTGGCCGAAAAAATAAACGTCAAATCGAACGGACCCATAACCGGGCCCTCGATTTGCGTGAAAAAATTTGGTTGGCCGGATATTTTTTTTCCTTCAACAAGTTTTCGGCTGAAAATTCTTTCGGCCGAAAGATTATTCGGCCGAACAATATTTCGGCCGAAAAATAGTTCGGCCGAAAGATGTTTTATATAATTTCCACACATCGATTATCGTTGTTTGGAAATTTTTTTGTTTGCATTGGCTGTGTGAGGCTCTGTGTCGAGGGCGTTGTGAGGCTGTGTGTGAGGTCCTGCGTTGTCGCCGAAGTCGCCGAAGTCGTGGGAGCAGTGGAAGTAGTGGACGCCGAGGACGCCGAGGTCGTGGGAGCTGTGGACGTCGTGGAGGAATTTCGAGGTAATCCGGAAACTGTATGTTTTCGTTCGTTTCGTTTTGAAACTGGAACATGAATTGAAATGCATATATTTCCATCTGCGTATGAAATGCATAATAGTATTTCGTATATTTATCGTTTCGTTTCGATTTATCGTTTCGTTTCATTTCGTTTTGTTTCGATTTATCGTTTCGTTTTGTAAATGAAATGCATAATAGATTTATCTGCCTGCGGTTATTTCGTAAATGAAATGCATAATAGATTATGAAATGCATAATGCATAATAGATTTATCTGCCTGCATAATAGATTTATCTGCCTGCGGTAAATGAAATGCATAATAGATTTATCTGCCTGCATAATAGATTTATCTGCCTGCATAATGAAATGCATAATAGATTTATCTGCCTGCGGTAAATGAAATGCATAATAGATTATGAAATGCATAATGTTTATCTGCCTGCGGTTATTTCGTATATTTTCATAAACTGTAACATGCGTATGAAATGCATAATGTTTATCTGCCTGCGGTTATTTCATATATTTTCATAAACTGTAACATGCGTATGAAATGCATAATGTTTATCTGCCTGCGGTTATTTCGTAAATTGTCTCTGCCTGCATAATGTTTATCTGCCTGCATAATGTTTATTTCGTAAAATGTTTATCTGCCTGCATAATGTTTATATTTTCATTCGTTTCAGAATTGTATACTTTCATTCGTTTTGAAACTGTACATTTTCATTCGTTTTGAAACTGTACATTTTCATTTTCATTTGCAAACTGTGTATTTTCATATTCATTTCCAAACTGTACATGC